>CM065463.1:39857681-39999907 GCA_032872475.1 Leptopilina myrica (nomen nudum)
GCATTCCACGTCCTAGTTTAACAATTTTTTAAAAATATTTACATTTTCTGATGTAATTCGAATAAAAATATACTTAGAATAAATGGAATCTATTTTTATTGACTGCAACTAAATTTTTGTTACCTACGTCTATATGAAACTCACTAGAATTAGAATCTAAATATGACTAATAAAACTGCCATCGAATATGAATATAATTATTACTTATACAATTCTTAAGTCCCTCTGTAATTAACTTTTACTACTCATATAACAAAATCACAAAAATAAAAGAATTTTTGTTATATTAACATTATTTTTTTAGAATAGAGCACTTTTTTAAAAAGTTAACCTAAATACATTTGACATTTACTACTCCTACTAAAATTGAAATATAATTTGAAAGGTCTTCAAGTAACTCATTAATAACATATAAGTTATTAATTTTCAATTTAATAAATAATTAAAATTTAAGATAAAATTTCAAGATTATTTTTGATACACTCCAAAGAAAAGTACCTACCTTAAAAGCAAATCGTTTTAAGGTTATGTTGGTGTTATTTTTAACTCAATTAAAAGTGTTTTGTTTAATTTTGTAAAACCAAATTTAATTTTAATAATTTATTTTAATTGTAATGAAGATTTTAATATTACTTGTTAATATTGGGAGTTAATCCTCCTGTATAATTTAATTTCAAAAATTACAAACATAACCTATAATGTTTTGCTTCTAATGTATCTTTCTTTGGATTGTACCACATTTATTTTAAAGTAGACGAAAAAATATAGAGAAACATGGTAGAAATTTAAAAATTTAGTTTTGTTCAGAATTTTCCATAATTAAACAAGTATTTTAAACATTTTAATAACCCTTTTTGGGTTTCTGAAATGCATTTAAAAATATTAATTTTAAAGTTACGCAAAGGGAAATATTGACCAAAAGAAATTAAAATTTAGAAATACAGTACTGGCCAAAATTGTCAGTCATTTGTCATAAAATTTAAAAAAGAATCAGACCTTTTAAAAGTCATTTTTTTAATTCTAAAATAATAAATGTTTTTAAATGATCTTCAGCTTATTTTCTACAGAATAAAAAATCTATATAATAATCTTATGTAAAGAAAAATAATTTTTAAATTTCAAACATATTTTTTTATTAAATTTTCTTGAAAAATTAAAACTATATTATGTTTTATATATTTTTTAGAATAGTTTTTAGTAAAAAAAAATTATTTCAAATTTTTTTTTGCATCACCTTGATGTCCTGATTCTACGAAGAAACAAAATTACAGGTTAATGTCTACAACTAATTCTTATTCTGTAGAACATGACATTTAAAATGTTAAATTCCAGGTTCCCCCTACTAAATTTAAATTATACAGATTTGAAAAATTTATTTTTTTATTCAAATTTATCTCCTAATTAAAACTTATTTTTTCTACCCTTAAAAAAATGATAATTTTAAGCGTCTAAATATACATCCGACTTCTGTTACTGAAATCGAAATTTTCTGGCTGCTATATATTCTGTATTGATCTACTTGTACTAAACTCACAAGACTTTGAAACTTTATGTTTAACTAAAACTGCATTTGACCTCGAATTTTAAAATCGAAGGAATTTAAAGGTCTAACTGTAACTGACTTTCTTCACTAGTAAAAGAATTACATAAAAATAAATGCTTTTGACTACGAATACTAAAAGTACTAAAATTTTAGAGTCCGGCTCTTGTAGAATATTTTCTTATATCTTAAAATAAGACATAAGCTAGAAAAAAGGTACTCTATACATAAATCTAAATTAATGAAGATATTTTCTAATTTTAAGTGGCTATTTGCTTTCGAATTCGTAAACTTTACTAATAAATTAATGGAAATTACTATTTATTAGTAAAATTTAGTGATTTAAAACGCAAAACCTAATTTAAAAAATGTTATTTATGAATGAAATGTGTAGAACATTCTTGTGAATTCATAAGAAACTATAAGATATTAAAAGTATCCAGATAATTTTAACATTTTATAAAAAAGATTGTTAATTAATAAATTAAGTAATATGAATAATACAAATTACTAAAAAGTGTCAACCAAAACATTTTAAAAGTTTAATATTAAACATTTATCCTAAAACATCTGAAATTAAAATAGTCCTTATTTGGGAGTGTATAGTGTTAGTAAATATTGGAGAAAAGGTCTGTAGAACGTTGCAAAATATACTCCAGAAATAGTAAAAGTTTCTAAAAGAAGTGTGCAAAAACTTCAGCTAGTTTAGAGACTTTGCATTAAAAATAGCAAAAGTTACATTTTTCTGCTTGCATAATTCTCTCATATTCGGGATTGAAAAAATGCAAATATTTAAAACTTCCAGTCTAATTAAATGTCCTTTTTTTACAATAATCAAAAATTACAATAACGTCGATCGTTTGACTGTAACTGACATTTACTACTGATACCAAAATTTACAATAATATGAAAACTTTCGTCCGACTGCAACAGACTTTTATTACTTATTTCTGAAGTAACAAAAGTCTAAATGCAACTGACCTTTTTCACATAAAATCTTTTATATTTACTGATTTTTAAAAAAACATTACTAAAATATAGAGTAAATCATTGTAAAAATATTGTTTTTGGTATTACTAATTTCTGAATTTTTTTTCAATAATTTTTCATTTTTCATTTAGAAAAAAGAATTTTTCATACCATTAAAAATTTCTTAATAAGTAAAAATATTGTTTAATAACTGACAAACTGAAGCCATCAATAGGCTAATTTTTTTAATCTTTTAAAATTTCAGATTTAAAATTTAAAACGTCAAGAATCAAAAACGGGTTCTTAAAATAAAATTCATAAATCTCTTCTTTTAACACCGGAGGTAATTAAAATAAGGTCAAAGTGGGATAAAATTATAAAGCGTTTCACCCTTTCCTATAGTGTACCTACTTCACAATTTTTTGGTTAATTTTCTCAGTAATCGAAAATTTCTTTAATGGTTCTGCATTTCCGTAATCTTTGGAAATAATTTTTTTAACACCTTGCATAATAAATAAAAATTAAAAAGAATCATTTAAATTTTGCTATATTTTCTAATGGTTCAAAAATTCACAGCAAATGGTTAAAAGAACAAAAAAAAACATTCTGAAATTTCTGAGATTAAAAAATTTTCCAATATCTGTCATGTTTTTGGCACTAGTCCATTTTGTTAGAAAATTCCAAACTTTAAAAATTTTCCGCAATGATTCACAAAAAGTCTGGCAATGGAACGAATATTTTAGATTAATATTAATTCTAGAAATTTGACCTAATTTTTTCTTTCTGTAAAATTTTGCCCATCGTTCCATTATCGCGCTACATACAATATAATAATTTCGCATGGATATGAAAAGATTTAATTTGTGTACTTGACAGAAAGTTAGAAAGTGGTCCAAGAAGGATAGTACAAAAGGAATATGACTTAAAAGAAAAATATCGCTCATCATACCGAGCGAAGGAGCTCTAATTGCACTTTTTTCTCTCACCTCTGGTCACAGCGCTTTTTCTTTATTCTTTCTAATATCAACTAATGTTAGCCCACCCATCCCACAAGTGCATCAGTCTGTTGCAGTTCCTGGTCGATATTCGCGTCCGTTTCTACTGTAACTATAGCAACGCCTCTTGCAAGGAGGATATACGTCTATTCGAATAAGCTTCATCTTTAATTATATGTAATACTGCCTCATTCCAATTCCACAATTCAAGCTTTTTCTTCCTGTCGCATCGGAGAGAAAAGTACTCTTATATATATAAAAAGCAAACTCTCCTTTTTCACCCGATTCGATATAGGGACATAAAGAATCAGGATATATTGACTGAATAGTAGCAGCGGTCATCAGTTATTACTTGTGCTGAATAGCATTTACTCTATAAAATAAATCCTATTTTGATTTTTCTTTTATGTTTCGTAAAATCTGCTTTTCTCCCTGTAAGAAATCTGTCAAGAGACTTTCTTCACATTATTCTCTTCAATGAAGCATAAAAAAAAGATTATCCCTCAAAGACAAATATGAGTAAGCAAAAGTACCAGTGAAATTGGCAGCGACACTGAATGTCAAAAAACGTTTTTCCCATCTAATTAGAAAAATACTTTCTTTCCTCTCTAAATTTAAATTAGTAAAAACTAAAATTGTTTACTAAGTTAAATTTATAGTGAGTGACTGTTTGCTTTTGAATTTGTAACTTTTACTAATAAATTGTAATTTCTACTAATTTATTAGTAAAATTTAGTAAGTCCATAAACAGGAGTCAAAATTTCCAGAAAATTAGTCTACGTAGTTTATGGACGGCCCCTAATTCAAAAGCAAGAAATTAAAATATAAATTAGTAAACATATTTACTAATTCAAATTTAATTTAATTAATAATATAATAATTTAATTTAATTTATATTAAAAGAATTTTAATACGACTTTTAGCTTTGCTTCTTTTAATTTTTAAGTGTCAGTTTTTAAATCTAAAAATGTTATAAATCAAACAACCATATTGAATATATCCTTTTGTATTCTATAAATGTGCTCTAAGATTCTTAATCAGCTACCCCGAAAGGCTTTAGATACCAAGATTCATTAAAATCAAACAATTTTTTAACAATTCGTCAGTCATTTTGAATTTTCAAAATTTGACCTCAGATTCGTAATCAGCGACACCGAAACCCCCGAGAAGGGTTAAAACCGGGGGTTTTGAGGATAGCTAATTACGAAAATGTTAAAAAACTAAAATTGTCTAATTGAAATTAATTTTTTAATTGGTTAATTCCCAAAGTAACGAATTTCAAGCATAGACAGTGATTTTTTCATGTAATATGAGGTAAAAGGGGAATCTTTTTTCCAAAAAGGGGATTCAATTCGGAAAAATGGAAATTTCCAAAATAATAAAATTTATTGTATTATGATAACGCACAAAAATTTAAACAATCTTTTTTGCATTTTATCTTAAATATAACTTTTTAAAGTCTTTTCTTGTTTTAAAAGTTTTTCTTGAATTTTTCCTATTAATTGTTGATATTTTTTTTATCATTTTCCGTAGTCTGTAAATTTTTTAAAATTTTAAATTAAAATTTTGATTACAGTGCCACTTTTTTTAAAATACAATTAATTTTCAGAATAAAATTAGTAAAATTAATTTGGTCTTGGAAAAATTTCCTTCAAAAGTAGTAAAATTTAATATTAAAAATTGATATTTCACAGAAAAAATTGGACTCATTAGAAAAAAATTTACTTTAAAAATAGTACCTAAAATTTACTGAAAAATCATTTTGAATAACAAAAATGTCATAATATTCGAGGATAATTTGAATAATTTTTGTATAAAAAAATTAACATTGAGAGTAGTAAATTTTGTTATTAAAAATCGTTTTGTCCAGAGTAAATTTTATAATATCTGTCGCAAACTTTATCAAAAATTAATAAAATATACTTTGAATTTATTAAAATTTATTCTGAACATAATACAACTTGTCAAAAATTCCAAACTATATGGATTTTTCTCATAGTAAAAATTATTTTACATTTGTTACTTTTTCATGAAAAAATTTCTAATTTTAAAAACTCTAAGAAATAATATTAAATGATATTATTTGTATATGAAGTAAAATTTAACTCTCGGTCGAAAAGTATTACTATTAACAAACAATTTTTTCTAACTAAATTGTAGTTTCTGATGAGGACGATTGTTATCGTCAAAACTTTAAAAAATAAGTTATTTCTCTTTTTACTTGACTCGGAAAGAATGACTTTTTCTTACATATAGATATTATTTATGTTCCAAAAAAATAAAATTTTTCCAAAGTTTTCGAAAAATAAAATTTTGTTTCTTCAAGCGTAACTAAAAACTTTTCTAACTTAAGAAAAAAATACAAATTTATAAGTTTTTTTCAAGAATGAAGGGAAAAGGGGAGAAAATGTATAATTTTCGGTGTTTCAGGGGATTTAAAAAATTGAAGGGGATAGAAAAGGGGAAAAAGGAAACTAAAACTATTTTTAATATTCTTTGTAAAGAATTAATAAATAGGTAATACACCAAGCAATTAAATAAAATTTTTTATTATAATAATTTGCGTTTAAATTTCGTTGTCAATAAAAATAAAATACCCCTTTTTTAACCATTATTTTCAAGGAGAAAATTCTAACTTTTAAACCTTACAACTTGAAAACTCTCAACATTCTTTCAAGTTTAAAAATAATCAAACTTTTTAGCTTTTCAATTTAAAAGATTTAAAAGTTTAAATGGTCTAAAAAGTTTCTAAACGTTTTACTTACATATACATGCATATACGAAAGATATTGAATATTTAGCTATACGTTTTTCTAAAATGAAAAATATATTTAGAATAATTTATATATTTTAAATGTTCGTAATATTTTAATATAGAAAATATTAGAAGAATAAGATTTACTAATCATGAGGAAAAATGCTTTTTTCCTGTAGGAGAAAATTTTTTGAACTGAAAGTTTTATTTTAGTTTATTACTTCTGCTTTCAACAGCTAATTTTAGAACGTCATTTACAATCGACTTATCGAGACTATATATGCGAGCACACTTTATCAACAACAAGAACCGTTTATCATCAATGTAATTATCGACATTTTTGACTGCAAATTTATATATTTTTTTATTAAAAAATTATTCTCTGTATGATAAATTGCTCACTCTTTAATTGCACACTAATGATGAAAGTATTTTATTATACTTCAATAAATTAATATCAAGTCATTGCGTCTTAAAAATTCGAAGATTTGAAACCAAAATTCAGAAGTAATAAGCAGAAAGTTGTTATTTTTGCCCATCACCACAAAAACTGCTATCCCATTTTCTACATTGACGAATTAATGAATATTTTCGATTTTTGGGTCGACGAATCAAAATTTTTTATCAAAATGGCTAAATTTCAAAACTTAAATTGTAAATATTGGTTTGCAAATGATAAAAGTTACTTAACATTTTTTCCGTTTAATCATTTTAACTAAAAAAAGTGTTCTAAATGTAAAATAAATTACAGTTTGTCGAAGAAACAAAATAAAAATAGAAAATTAATCACCATTTCCTCTTATAGAAACCGAATCCTACATCTATTTTTTAATACCAAAAAGTTTGGAATCAAACCAATACAATATGTAGTTGCTTTAAAAGAGACATTGAAAGGAACGAGAACACACATTTACGAAAGTGATGAAAAGAGAAGAAAACAAAGACAGCATTTATTTAGAAAGAGAAATCTAAAATGTTTCATGTATATACATCTTTAAAATCCCCCATTCTTGAGTATATGGATTTTAAAAATGCATATATAACTATATCTGGAAGCACCTTATCGGAAAGCTGTCAGCATTTTCAACATGCAGACAATGAAAGTGGTAAGTTTTCAATGCTGGAATGATATTATTCATTCTACACCTAAATAATATTGCAAGTTGTATGATTAGGGTTTGCTAACTCCTCTTACCTAATTAGACCGACACCGAGTTCAAAAGCAAACTTCCTGCAGGTTATATTCCCAACTAGACAATGGTGCTAGATCTCTATGCGCGAAATTATTAGACATTGTGTCGTTGCACTAAATCCTAACCTGATCTTCAAAATCAGTGGAGGATATAAAGGGAGAAATTGTATACTATACACACATACATATAAGAATGAAAGGGTTTTGTGTGCAATGAATAGAGGTTTGGCAGCAGTGCTGCAGTAACTAGAAGACGAAGAAGAAGAAGAAGAAGACGAAGAATCGACTACTCCAGGGGGGGTCGTAAACTAATTCCATTAACTTTGGTGTTGCATTAACGAACGAACTCTCTTTCACAGCCCCAAGCAAGAACCGTAATTAGAAATGATACCAGTAGTGCGAGAGAACAATCTCGATATTGTATCATGACAGCCATTCAATTCAACACTGTCATTCTGCGAATATTAAACTTTAAAATAGTAATTAAATTTTATAATCACTGCCACTTCCAAGTCATTTATTGAAAATCTTTCCAATAAATCTCCATTCAAATTTATATCTATAATAGTCTCCTAATTTATATATGTACAAGCAAACCAACATAATATGTATGTTATACCGCATCCATATTGTATACCGCATCAAATTACAGTATTCCATTTCCTTCAATATTAATACAAACACAAAATTATCTTTCAAGGTATTTAATTAAATTTCCACCGTCTAAACATACATTATATAAACACACGATAATAATACATTTCACATAAATGTAATAATTCAAATGAACATAATGGTATGGGAATAAATAAATTAGAGTTGCCACAAAAATTTTATTTTCAGAAAAAGTTTTCACTTTCTTCATGAACTCAGTAAAGCAACAACTTTAGAGTTTTCTATTATAGGTAAAAAAGGTCAATTTAAGAATTAAAAATTTGAACTAAAATTTAAAATACATCCAGATACTTTAAATTGGATGTAGGACCTTTACACGATAAGTACAAAAATAAATTTTTTAAAGCTTACTATCAACCTTGTAACCCTTAACATTTTTAAATCTACACTTTATAGTATAAAATAAACATGAAATCGGTCACAAAATATTTTGATCTTTCTTAAATTTTTATTTTTCTTAACGGTTAATACATTTTGAAATCCATGCTTAATTTTGTAGAAATCTGTTTTTAAATCTACTACGCATACATTGCAAAATGAAAATTCAAATTTTTTCAAATTTTCGAATCATAATTTTTTTACACATATAAAAATAAAAAATCCATCAAAAAAATCAGAATAAAATTTATGATCTAAAATTAGTTAAAACAAGTTGTTCATTCCACAAACATTTAGCTTCCTCAATATAATATACAGCAATTTCTCAATCTTTTATTGAATAATAATTATTTTAAAGTAAAATTTTAACAATCTCAAGAAAATCAAAATTTTATCTTTTTTCAAAAATATAAATAGCGATTACTTTTATAAATTTTGATGAAATATATACTTGATATATACATCAATCGATTCGTTTCAATGTCAGAAATGTAACTTTGACTAGAATTAATGAAAATATTAATAAATAAAAAGTAAAAGTAAATAAATGCATTTCCATTCTTCAAAAATCTATTTCACTCTAAAAATTGAATATTTATCTAAATTTAAATTACTTTAAAATAAGTAATTTGATAATAAAATATCCGTTACTGATTTAAAGAGTAATAGTTTCCTAATAAATTAGTTATTAATGGTTAATTTTTAGATATATTCACTTTTGGGTTATGTATGTTAATAAAATTAAAATTTTAAAACTGAAATTAAGAGCTTAATTGAAAATAAGGTCAATTGAAATTCCGATGCTTTAATTACTGCTCGTTTATAAAATGTGCAATTACTTATCATTTAATAAAATATTAGTGTTGAAACAATTATTTTGAACAATACTTGATAATATATTGTTTATAAAGATAAACATTTATAAAAAATTACTTTAATTATTTAACTTTAAATTCTGCCTAACACTAAAAAGTAAAACGAATGTGAAATGCATATGCTTCAATTGCTGCGGGCAAAGTGACATGTAATGCATGTAATTTTGGCCGCAGAAACTGACACGCAGTAATTGACACCATTGCGCAGAATTAGACGCTTTTGATATTCTTTTTAACTATTTAATTTAAATAAAATGATCTAATTTAATAAATTATTAATTTTTGTAAAAATTTCTTAAGAATACAAACAATAAATTTAATAAATTTTTAATTTAATTTCTTTAATATAAGTTTTTTAATTTATATTGTTTTTCTATGAACTATCTTTTTTTATGAAACAGATGTTTTGGCTGAAATGCCGCAGAAACTAGTGCACTTACTCTCTAAAACTGAATCAGTGAAATTTCACTGAGAATCAATGACTCTATTCTCGCGATTTGAATCAGTGAAATTTGACTGAAGATCAGTTAAAAATGATTGAAATTTCAGTCATATTTCACTGATTGGCCAATTAAAAAATAACTGAAATTTTCAATATGTGTGATTGAAATTTCCAGTAACTTTTTAATAGGTCAATCAGTAAAATTTCACTGATTCAAATCGCAAGAATAGAGTAACTGATTCTCAGTCAAATTTCACTGATTCTCTGTGAAATTCCACTGATTCAGTTTTAGAGAGTACCCTAGTACAAATGGGTGCGACTTTTATAGAATCCCCGGGGGGTTAAAATATAACTATTTTTTTATAGTGTACACCTATGGTTTACAAATGGTTTCAAATAGAAAATAATTTAAAAATAATAATTGAATTAAAAACTTTAAAAGATAATTTAGTCAGTCAGTAGAAATTAATGGTTTTCAAGATTTTTGAATTTAGTTGAATACCAAAACCCAGAATTTTCATTGCATAGGTGTATTTTATATTCTTTAGTACTTTTTGATAAAATTTTTCCTGACTTTCATCTGATTTCTGAACTGTGAAAACACAGTAACTAGTGAAGTTATTTTACATCAACAATTTGAAAGTAATTTAATTCTAAACTTTCAATTATGGGTACCTAGTTAGTTTTTTTCAGCAAATTTAGAATTCCCAAAATTTTTCAAATAGAAACGCTGCGTTTAATTAGTTCGATAGCAGATTATATTCGCGGAATCTCGACGAAAACTTCTCGACATTTTTAATTTGAATTCACTTCATATCTGAAAGTATATAGTCGAATAACATCATACGAATCATTCCATTAATTAAATTCCTCTGCAAAGTTTCTCTTTCTTTAGGTTAAAAAGAAGAGCGATAAACGTGGCCAGTTCATTAGAAATGAATACTCGACATCGAAAATAGTTTTCATGCCCAATTGCTGTCTTTTGTAAAAAAAAAACAAAGAAAGAAAGAAAGGTAAAAGTAATTCAGGATAAAATACTTTTTCCTTTTAAAATTCTCAACTTTCTGCCTAAAGTCTTTGATTATTACACTCTCTAGGTGTAATTAGAGTTTAGGAAATACTTAAGACGAATATGGAAACTTCTTGCCATTAATAACTATTTCAAGTTGTACATCTGTTGCTGTTGGGTATTAATTTCTAATTAGCACCTAACTGGTGAGGCAATGTCAACGTATCTATATATATATGTTCAAGATCGCCCGCCAACCCAGTGAACTCTTGTGGGATGTGAAATGAGATCACATAAGAGCCCGCAAGGGATTTCCTGGAATTTCAACAAAAAATTCACTACATTATATTCAACATTTTTTAGAACATGACATAAACATAGAAAAAGAATTCAGTGAAATAAAATAATGAGTTGAGCTTTTCAAACTGACGTAACTGCTAATTAGTTTTTCAGCCACAAAGAAAACATACACAATATTTTACCTTTAAGAAAATTTAGGTATGGACTCTAAAAAGGAAAAACTTCAGTCTATGAATTATACTCATTTTGTTTATTTCATTGCTAGAATGTATTATGAACATTACATGCAGAGAAAAAGCATAATAATGTTTTGATATATTCTTTCAAATAAAGCAAAAATGTCTTTCAAAAAAGTCGGGAAAAAACTTAAGAAGGTTTTTTTAACTACGTAAGAGAATATTTACATTATACCTAGTTAATTGGTATCGTCTAAGCAAATATTTATAAACTTTTGTATTAAAATGTGTTTTTACAAAGTATCGTGATCCATCATTTTTAATACAAACAATTCTCAAAGATTTGTAATAATTTTAATAATATTAGCAACAGTTAATTATTTTTTTGTAAAGTGTGAAATGTAAATGCCATTTTTAATGGTTTGTCATATAAATATTGCAAACTTAACCTATGCGAAACAGAGCGCATGCGCTAGAGTGGGGACAATGAAATCAAAAAATGCAAAAAAACCAAAAACTATTTCAATAGTTTTATTATTTTTTCGCACTAATACACTTTTTACAAAAACGAATTAAAACAACCGCTTTTAAAAAGTATTAAAAAATAACAGAAACATTGAATGAGAATTAAAACAAGAACTGTAATAATAATCGCTGCAGCCAGAAAAAAATGTCATTTAAACCAAATATATTTTATTTGATTTAAATAAACGTATACATCTATTTATCTCAGAACCAACTAGACCTTTGATTTGTTTTAAATAAAAATTTTATTCGACATAAATAAGACATATATTTGAGCCAAATAAAATTTTATTTAAACCAAAATAAAATTTATTTGAAAGAAATAAAAAGTTTAGTTGGTTCTGAGTAAATATATATTTTCTCTGGGGGTGTATAAGAGGATATTAGAATCAATTGAAATGAATACACGTTTCAAGATAAGTAAATGAAATAATCTTGCAAACATTGTACAACCGAAAACTGCCAACCTTAATTCTCATCTCACCACAAACAATTACTTTGACCACAATACAAACAAACGGTTCTCGACCTTCCTTACTATTGTAGAATTTATCACCGCAATTAAGCACCAACCCTGACCATTCTAACCTATATTGTCCTTTACCTGGCAAGACATTACAATAAATTACTACAGTTAAAATTATTACGTGCGTACGACTTCCCTTTTCTAATGAATTTTTCACCATATTATACAAAAAGTATGAGAGAAAAATTTTTTGTTCCTTTATTTCTCAAAAGTTAATTTTTTAGTTATTGTTTCTATTGAATAATATTTATTTGTATTATATGTTTTTATTTGTAATAAATTATTTTAATGTATGGAATAAATTTTCTTATGTTAAACGTTCAACTATTATTATTATTTAAGCCAAGCAGATATTATTTGTACTAAATAATTGCTATTTTTATTCAAAAACACAGTAGTACAATTGGACGATTGTTTTTAAAAATTCAAAATGGCGAATCCAACATGGCGGCTGAAAAATTAAGAATCACTCGAATTTTCTAGAAACTTTTGTAACTCAGAGATTTTTGGAGTCGTTAATTACGAATCTAAAGTCGGATTTTCAAAAATTAATATGGATTCAAAATGCCTGACGAAACAGTTAAAAATCAATTAGATTTTATGGTCGAATATGACTAGTTATCGAAGGTAAATTAGATAAATTTCAAAATTTGTTCCACTATATTGGATCCGATATTTTGAATTTTTTAAAACCAACATTGAATTCGTAATTAGCGATTACAAAAACCCCGAGTAACAAAATTTAATCGAATTGTTGGACATTATGGTATTTTGAAAGGGTTCAAATTTTTGAAAATGAACTTCAGATTCATAATCAGTAAACTCGAAAATATCAAAATTACAAGTTTCCAACAAATCCAATCAAATTTTTTATTGTCTGACATTTTAAATCCACTATTTTGAAATATTTGAAGTACTTAAATAAATTTTTTTCATATAAATATCTGCTAAATATAAATTCAGTCAAATAATAATTTTAAAAGATTGTAACTTTTTAATTAATATTTAATAAAACGTTGAATTTAACGATCATTCCGAGTAAGAAATTAAATCCAACGTTTTATTAAATATTAATTTTTACTGAGTGATGGAATCAAATATTCTTATTTAAATTAATTATTAAAAAACTTTTGGAAGCAATAATAATGCTTTTAAAATAGCAAATATGAAAACTCAAGTCGTCAAAAACAATATTTTGAGTTGTAAAAAATAGTGAATTTCACAGTTACCATTGAAAACAAATAATTTTTCAATTACAACATTTTATAAACTCATTACAGGGGAAATTTAACATTACCTCACACAACTTACACAAAACTAAAACATCGTGTAATTAAAAATTCGTTATGTTCTCTCTTTTTAATGTAAAACAAGAACAACTGTTACCCTCCTTTTGTTAGATAAATAAAAAGCTAATTAACAATTAAATTCCTGTATAAACAGAAAATTATCTATGTATTAAAACCCAATTCTAAAATGTGATTAAGCAACGCTATATGGGTAGTTCTACAAATGAAGGAAGAAAATGGAGAAAATTTTGGCACAACATTTTTTTACGTTAAGCTTTTAAAAAGTAGGTTAAATTCAAGTTAAAAGTATTATCAAAGTTACCTAAAAGTGGCCAGTTAAAAAATTCAAATTGTAAATTTTACAGCTTAGCCCCTTGACTGCCGATAGCAAAGATTTTTGCTATTTCGGACTTTGCTCTGACTGACAAATAAAACAGACAGTCTTTGTCATGGGAAAAATTAAAGTAAAATGTCGGTATTTCAAAATTCTGAATGGCGGATTTAATATGGAGGACAGCTTTTCAAAAATTGATCCAATTTACATATAAAAAAAAGTTACTCGGGGGTTTTCGGGGTCGCTGACTACGAATCTGATATCGGTTTTTGAAAATTCACAATGGCGTATCCATTATGGCGGACGGTTTCTTTAAAAATCATTCAATATATCTTTAAAAAAAGTTATTATTTTTATAAAATGATATAATATTGGAAACCGGTACTATTTCAAATATATAAATGTATAGGTGATATTTAAGATTCTCAGTTTAACTTTTTTATGAACATCTTATATCCTTTGTGATCAGCTAGTATACACTGCAAAAAGAAGTATCTTAATTTAAGATGTTTTGGTAGTCATTTCTAAGATGTTTTGGTAGACACTTTTCAGTTACTTGAAACATCTTAATTTAAGATGTTAAAAGTATCTTCGTACACATTTTCTGTGGTATTTTTGGGGCAAAAAGTTTTGAGGTTAACTATGGGCTCTTATGGAAAACACCTTATGTATCTTAATTTTTAGTAACTTACACTTATGGCGCATCTTACGATTCTCAAGTAACTTAACGGTAAACATCTTATTGCAACAGAATCATCTTAATTTAAGATACTTTAAAGAACTTACAAAAGTATCTTACTTTTTTAAGATGGAAGAAATATCTTTATTACTACTAAAACGTATAAAGCATCTTAAATATCAGTAAGACGCTTTAGAAAACATCTTATTTTAAGATGTAAGACACCATTTTGCCATCTTACATCTTATTTTAAGATATCAAAAAAGACACCTATTTTTGCAGTGTATTCGTAAGTCATTTAATTTTGAGTTACAGCTCGAAAGTTACCCTTATTTACTCAAATAACTTTTTGAACTAACAAAGTAAGAAAAAAAATGATAATAACATATTTGCACTGCAAAAATAGGTGTCTTTTTTGATATCTTAAAATAAGATGTAAGATGGCAAAATGGTGTCTTACATCTTAAAATAAGATGTTTTCTAAAGCGTCTTACTGATATTTAAGATGCTTTATACGTTTTAGTAGTAATAAAGATATTTCTTCCATCTTAGAAAAGTAAGATACTTTTGTAAGTTCTTTAAAGTATCTTAAATTAAGATGTTTCTGTTGCAATAAGATGTTTAGCGATAAGTTACTTGAGAATCGTAAGATGCGCCATAAGTGTAAGTTACTAAAAATTAAGATACATAAAGTGTTTTCCATAAGAGCCCATAGTTAACCTCAAAACTTTTTGCCCCAAAAATACCACAGAAAATGTGTACGAAGATACTTTTAACATCTTAAATTAAGATGTTTCAAGTAACTGAAAAGTGTCTACCAAAACATCTTAGAAATGACTACCAAAACATCTTAAATTAAGATACTTCTTTTTGCAGTGTGAAGCGACTCATCTTTATGAATTTTTAGAAAAAACTAAACTCAATTATCTTGGAGCGTTTAAAAGATATGGTCATTTAAAAAGTTTTTAGCAATTGTTGTAACTTTTAAATAAATAATTGATTATACTTAAAAAATTGATTCTCTGAAACTTTAGACCAACAAATTTAATACTAATAAGTTTTAAAGAAATCGGTGAGGGTAGTAAATTTCTCCTGGAATGCCGCTTGTATAGTTTATTAACTTTCATATTCACATTGCATGTCATTAAACTGAGAATTTGGGACTTAAAAGCTTTTTTTCAGCAAAAATTATTTATTGAAACCGTGTAACTTTTTTAGCTAAATAGAAATCATTAAACACTACAGTTCCCATGAAAAATAACTTTTTGTTTTTCAAAATCTATGTAAAAAAACCTTGGACATCATATATGTCGACGTTCACATGAAAAGGGCCTATTTTGGCACTATTGGACTTATCTATATGGGCGAATTCTTTGCAAAATTACGAAAATTTTGAGTGGTCATACAACTTTTTTGGTCAAAAATTCGATGAGTTACAGAATTTCAAAGTTTATAGTGAGAAATACCTCATTTCGAGAAAAACGGAATTAAAGATTGTGATACCTATTAATTGTGATATCTCCGGTTCTTCTAGAAAGTTATTCATAAATATAATTGTTTTTAGTCCAGGGCATCTTAAAGATGAAAAACCAATAGGTTTCAAATTTTTAAAACCAACCCCCCCCCCCTTAATTTTTAAAATACATGAAACCGACAAAATGGGCCCTTTTCTAAAAAAGACGATTTTCTTATTAATAAACCATTTTTTACAAGGTTTATAATTGGAAATGATTTTATTGTGTCATTTGAAGATAAAGAATAAAAATTAAACTTATTTAAAATTTTTTAAAAGTCTCTATTATGAGTAATTTACCGAAATATCGAAATTTTCACTTCTACGACAACGTAATCAAAGACTCTAACATCAATATCTCTGGTTCTTTTCGGAAGTTATTCAGATAATAATTGTTGTCAGTCCAGGGCACCATAAAGATGAAAAACCAATAGGTTTTAAATTTTTGAAACCACCCCACTCCCCCTTTCTGTTCGAAAATATGAAAAACCAACAAAATGGGCCCTTTTCTAAAAAGGCGATTTTCTTATTAATAAACCATTTTTGTACAAAATTAATTATTGGGAACAATTTTATTGTGTCATTTAAAGGTAAAGAATAGAAATTAAACTTATTAAAAAAAATTTAACAGGTTTTATTATGAAATTTTGACGAAATATCGAAATTTTTTACATCTACGACTACGTAATCAATGACTCTAACATTAATATCTCTGGTTCTTCTCGGAAGTTATTCAGATAATAATTGTTTTAAGTTCAGGGTACTTTAGAGATGACAAATCAAGAGGTTTTAATTTTTTTGACCCTCCATTTCAAAAATACGGAATATTTTGCAAAGGACCGACAAAACGGGCCCTTTTCTTTTTCTAAAGAACCAATAAAGTTAAACACTTAAATTAACGATAAATTAATGAAAACCTCATGATTTGACTTGTCAAAACATGTAGATTGATAATAAAAAATAAAAAAAAATTAAGGTTATTCTCAAAAAAGTATTAAATTGCAAATAACTCGAAAACTAGAACCGACAAAATGGGCCCTTTTCATGTGGACGTCCACATATACCCTCTTTTGTAAAACCACCCATATATAGAGCGATTTGAAATACTATTCAACATACATACATATACGCATATAACAATTTAGAAGCTTATTAATAGGTGTTTTTAACGTACATAATATAATTGAATTCATGTCAAAGTTAGTTTTGTTTGCCACAAAAATGGAATATTCGCTTGGATGAACAAACCAGTTAAGTTACTGAATCGTGGATACGGTCATGTTGAATTTTCACAAGGCAATGCGCATTTCAGAAATGAGCTCTGATTCTCGACTGAATATCTACATCTACAGGTTGTTCATTATTCCAGTCGCGCTGTTCGGTATGAATGTGCCGATTTCGTTAGACCTGTTTTTGGCAGTGATCCAGAGCGTTTACGGCAATAACTAGGACGTAACAAAAAAAAAAGAAGAAGAAAAAGAATGAAAGAAAAAAAAGTTTTCAATCCCTCTCTTGCCTTTTTTTTACCTCCAAGACAGCCAAAAAGAACTTGTCGTGAATACGCGACGCTAAAGCTATTTAAAAACTTTTTTATTCTTTGAACCAACCAAGAATATCCATTTTTACTTAAAACGACTTTTAGTTATCAAAGAAAGGAAACGGGGAAGATGACATAACACAATCCACTTTATACTGTTCTTTACTCATCGATTAAGTTTTATTTCGAAAAAACTTTAAAGAAAATACACAGGTTTGCAAGAGAGAAATTTAATTTTCTTTTTCTCGAACTTTTCCCTGATTTCCAGAAAAAAATTGAATTTTTCCTGGCGCCTATAAAGACAAATTTGAGAAGAATACATCTACGAAGGTGATAGTTTTTAGAAGCAAAAGATTTAAGGTTGTCTATCTATTTTGAAAATTAAATGAATTTCCATGGCTAACTTCAAGTATATTCAAAGATTTCAATAAAATTCCTTAAACTACTTAAATTATTTTTAAGGGAATTCTAAAACATTTTAATTAAATTTAAAAAACCTTCAATTACTTGTTTACAAAAATTCAATTATTTTTAGAAACGTAGAATTAAAAATATTTGAAAACTCAATTTTTTATAATTTTAATAAACTTTCCAACACTTCAATCTTTTAAAATAATTGAAAATTTTAATTATTTCAAACCACTGAATGATCAAATTAAAGCGAAGTTTTGTAAATTTGTTTTACAAAAATTTAAGATTTTTATTTTTATTTCAATTATTAATACTTGAAAATATTTTTAATAAAAAATATGTCATTTATTTGAACGATCGAAGTTTATACTGCATAAATTTAAAACATTTTTTTAAAATGAACTAATTAATAAAAATACTTTAATTGTAATACTTTCAAAATCAAATTACTTTCTATGGGAGTTGAATCCTTTGATGCTACTTTTATACTCTAACATAGAGTACATTCGATTATGACTCTTGTTGTGAAATTCAATTATTTACCATTTATATTAAATTAAAATTCTTTCAGTAATCAATTTTTTAAAAATCTCCAATGAAATTCTTCGACAAATTAAATTGCTTTAAATTTAATTTGATAATTCTTTAATAAAATTTAGTTTAAATTAAAAATACATTATACAAAATAAATACAATCATGAAATTAAAATTTTTTGAAAATTATATTTTCTTTAAAGCTTTTATGAAGTTTTTCAAAATATAATTATTTTTAATTTAATTTCACAATATATTCATTTTTATTTCAGATTAATTTTATTTTTATTTTTTCGTTGAATCAACATTAGCAAATTTAATTCTTATTTGAAATATCAGTTATTTTTTACTGAACCAAGATTTTTGAAGAAATTCCAGAAATGTGATATTTTTCCAGTAGATAAATTTGACAACATTCCCTGCTATTGTTCTGATATTATTATGACCAACTATATTTTCCCTGATTTTACCCTGACCTGTGGCAACCCGAATACCCATAGAGATTTTTTTTAATGTATAAAGGTAAAATATGTAGATTGTCAAAGAAAAGGATTAAATTCCTTTCTAAAGGTGTTTTTCTTACTAATTAAAAAAATGAGAGAGGAAATGACATGATTAGCGGAAGAGGAAAAAAATTAAGTAATCCAAATGGAAGAATTATCATCAATCATTGAAAAAAAAGGAAAGAAATTTAACGAAGAGCGCAAAAAACATAAAAACATACGCAATAAAAGTAGTTTAATGAAGATCTTAAAGGTGGTACTTGAGCACAATCTTTAAGCACACTTCCGTTTTACGGTAACGAAAGAAAACGGGAAAGGTGGCGAGTTGCCAAGTAACGCTTCCTTTATAGCTGCAGAATCTAATAGGTGTTACGTGCAATCCGCTTTAATTCGATAAAATTGGTAGTCAGTGTGCCTGGCCTATCCTTCGACAGACACACACACACACACACACACACATTTCAGAAAAAAAAAAGAAAAAAGAAAAACAGGGATTTTTCGAGACGCTATGTGTCCCTCTATAAGAGGTTAATTCACAATTTTCTTTTCGTTTTTCAACGCGATATTCTGCCAGCGTGCTTGACATTCCTACCTATATCCACCTATTCCTATTAGGGATGTAAATGCGGTAATTTCGCACGGTAATTACTGAGGTCGGCACGAAAGTAATGCCTTTGAAGGAGACTGCCTCCAGAGTGTCCGGTGTGCCCACTGTTACCCTGAAATTACCCCATTGCACGACATTTAGAAAGAGCCGTCTCGTTTTCCAACTTAAATTTTCAATTCCTCTTCTTCTTATTCTTCATTTCATTCATTTCAATTTATTAGGTAATTTCATTATCATTTCTAGCACTCTCTTTTTTACTGTTTTTTCTCTACAATTTTCTAAATTTATGTCATCTAGTGAAAATTGAGTCTCCAATTCAGGATTAGAATTTTCACTAATTTTAATCATTTCGCACTAAAATCTTAGAAAAAAAATTTAAACTATTAAACAAGATCAGGATTGTTGCAAAAATTACATTCTATGGTTTCCTAACTTCTCTCTGATTTTCACATCAAAATTTTGACTTTTTCCCTGACCCTATAAAACCTCCAAATAATTTCAGAAAAAAATGCAATTAAATTAATTTAAAAACCATTAATTCTATAGAATGCTTAATTTAAAAAAAAGTATGAAAATTTCAAAGTAAAGATTTAGTTTGAAACATTTTCAATATTCAACTATTTCTAAAAAAAAAATTCACTCTATAATGCTCTTAATATTCATTTATTATTTAAAATTTTAACTAAAATTCATTTTAAAATCAATTTTTATCCGAAAGTTCTACGAGAAATGAATTATTATTCAAATTAAAAAATAATTGATCGTTTCTTAAAACTGAATTCTCTTAAATAATTTTATCAACTTTTTGAATAATTACATTTTTCGAGGAATTCGGTTAAAATTGTGATTAAAAATAATTGAAATTCTGCGATAAGTTTTATGATTTTTGAAAGTAATTGAAATTTTTTTAAATTATTGAACATAATTAAATTTTTGCGAAGAATTTTATTACTTTTCAAAATAATTGAATTTGTGCAAACATTTGTAACTTCTTCAAAATTCAATTTTTATTAGTGTTTTTAACTGAAATTCTATTATAAATCCCCTTTTTGTAATTATATTAAATACATATTAAAACATTTAACTAATTTCAGAAGGATTTTGAATTATTAAAAATTTTCAAAAATACAACTATTTTAAATTATCTAATTAAATTATTTGAAAATTGAAATTTTATAAAATTTCAAATAAGAGCAATTAAAGAGAAAATTCAGTGTTATTTCAACACTGAATTCTGTATTAAAAGTGTCTGCATTAAACTTCAGTTCGGAAGTGTTATTTTAACACTGAATATGAGATAAATTTTCTATTGTAGAAAATTTATTCTAAGATCATAAGATCCTAATTTATCACTAAGATAAACCTTCCAAAATTTAACCGCATCAAAAAAAAACTTACTTCTTTGTGTCTATTTCTGAAAATTATAAACGCAACTCTTTTTAAATTTAATTAATTTTGAAATGTTTAAGTAAAATTATTCATAAAATGATTTATTTATTAATATTTATATTTTTATGAAAGTTCTTGAAGAATTTAGTTATTCAAATTAATTATTGAAAGAAATAGAAAAAATTAAAGGTTTTGTATTGGAATTCGTATGATATTATTATAGTTTATAAGTCAAACAAAAAAAACAAAATTCAAACGTAGATTCAAATACTTGTGAAAAGATAATAATAATGCAATATTTATTATAAAAAAAATAAGTTATTGATGTTAATTAAATAATTCATTTATAAATGTAACAGAACGTTGTTTGAAGTAAAATTTTTTCCTTTATTTTCTAAAAATGTAAAAATTTTCAATTTAATTTAAAATAAAAAATTATAATTGACGAATAGAATTTATACACATTTTTTCCCTTTATTTTTAAGAAACTTTGAATGTTATTAAAGAATAGTAATTTAGAAATAGATATAATGCAAATTATTTCCTTATTAAAATGGAGAATTTCCTACAAAAATGTTAAGCAACGGGAATATGAACTGTTTTTCTCCTCAAAAAAAAAAAAAAAAAAAAGAATCTGTTTGTGAACAATAATATTATTGATTAATAAAAATTATGTGTAAAATGGGTACTTAATTTAAATCAGTCAAAAGAAATTTATTATAAAAAAAGCATATAATAAACAAATAAATTTATTTGTTAATAATTTTTAAAAATTTAAAAATTAATAAATTTTAATTATTATTTTATTATAAATCATGAATGAATATTTTTGATTTGCCATACAATATTTTAAAAAAACCAAAGATTGGTTGGACGTTAAGCATCCATTTACGGAAGACAAAAAAATGATTTGGAAAAAGTGGGGGTGAAAACTCGAAAAGAAGAAATTTTTCAATTATTTTTGACATGGGAGTGATTTTTAATATTCTTTTGTCCTCTGAACACGATTTCGGGACCCAAAATTGCTTAATACGTCATGATTTTGAAAAAATACAGATAAATACATTGAAAATCAGTTCAATTTGAAAAATAAAAAGCCTGCATGCCAATAGCAAAAAAATTTCAAAATTCAAATTTCCGAATTTTATTTCTTGTTTGTTTATGTCAGGTAACTATAATGTTAATTTATTTTTGATATTATATTCTCCAAACAAGAAAAGCGATATTGAGTTGGTGTGAAATTTTTGTGGTCTGTTTATATTGGATAATGAAAGAGGAATGATGCGCAAAGCGATAGAAACTTTCGGTCGACAAACTCATTCGTTAAACATTAAAATCCAATTTGATAAAGGAGGATTATCGTCAAGCTTATATAATGTATGCATATATATCTCGGCTAGCAATTTTACGTCACTTGGTGTGATGATAAAACTGCATCATCTCAGAGAGAACGCTTTTTGAAAATCTTTTTTTCATTTTTCATACTTAAGACAGTGAAAGTGTCTTAAATTCTAAGAGATTGTTCAATTTTTTAAAATCATGTTTTGTATCCACGTAAAATGTTTTTTTATTCCTTCATTTTCAAAATTCCATTTTCTCTCTTTCTTTCCTTTATTGAAAACATTAATTTTATTTGCCCTTAGAAAATTCTCGGTATTGATTTCAATTTTGAAAACTATTTCGAATAGTATTTTTTGTATTTGGAATAGTATTTTCAATAATTTTTCAACAATATTTTAAATAGTATTTTTGATACCTTTAAATAACATTTTATATATAACTTATTGAATAATATTTGGAAAAATATTTCAAATAAAATTTTGAGTAGTATTTCAAATAGTATTTGGAATAATATTTTAAATAGTATTTTCAATAATATATTTTTTTAATGTTAATTCGAATTATTATTTGAAATAGTATTTATAACATTATTTCAATCGTATTTTTAAATTTGATATTAATAATGTCTTTATAAAGTTTTCGGTCAATGTTGTCACTAGTGTTGGTTTTTGTTTGCACTTTGTTCCTTTTTTTACTCTTTCTTGAGAAAACTTGCCTTCAATATTTTACATTTTATGGATCAAGTGTTTTTCTTCTCTTGTTTTTTTGAAAATTCATTGTCCGATAGAAAAATTCGATTTTATTCTTTTATGGCAGAAAAATTTTCAACTTTTATGATCAACTATGCTATTAAAAGAACAACATATTTCAAACAGAAAATTAAAAAAAATTTTATTTAAAAAAGATATTTAAATTTTCTTTGTTAAATAAAAACTTAGAGCCAAAAAGTATATTTATTTTAATATATGAAAATAAATAAAAGAGCAATTAAAATTCAATTGTTTACTAATTTTATCGAAATGCTTGAGTATTTCTTCTTGAAGAATATTGAAAAGCTTTATTGATAATTTTTACTTTTAAATTGGAGTACCTTATTAGGAGAAAGGGCGTTTATTTAAAAATACAATTATTTTTTATTTTTATTCAAATTAGGAAATTATTGTTTTTCAAGTACCTCGTTATCTTTTACCGCCTGCATTCATTTTTCCAACATTAAAAGAGAGTTACAAGCATTGAATTAACATTCAGAAGTATATAAAAGACGAAGAATACTAAAGAAGGTGTGAAAAGATTAGTTGTAACTTCGCAAGTGGACTTTTCTACCCTGAATATAAATTTTATTCCTCTGATTCTTTATAAAATATCTACAAACACTTGTTATCTTGTTAGAAATACTCTCTTTTAATGACTCTTTAATTTGCATTCAAAATTACATAAGCATTTTAGAAAAAAAAATTTTCAAATGTGCGATTCCGTGAGAGATTTTAGTTTTTTAGGAGTAAGTAAACCAATTGCAATGAAATTCAGGAATTTTAATCTACACATAAAAAGAAATGTTTCCACCAAATATTACGTCAAAATATTCAGTAGTTTTTGAGATGACAAAATTTTGGAAAAATTTTGAAATCGTTATATCTCCTTTCCATTTTAACCAAATCACTTGATTCTTTTTGGAAAAAATTCGCAGCATAAAAAAACGTAAAATTGTTTACAGTATGTTTACACAAAATTTTTATAAACAAAAAAGTTATTGAATAATAATTAAATAACTTTTGATTAACTGATTTAAGGGCTGCTCACGACAACAAGATCCGTTATTACAGAAGTTTTTTTTGTTTACCTGTGAAATCATTAAATTTAGTAAATTTTTTGAAAATAATTTAAATTACGACAAGAATTTTTTTTTTAATTTTTGAAAATAATTTAACTTGAGGGAAGAATTTTTTTAAAAACATAATTGAGATTTTTTAAATAAATTTTGGACATAATTGAATTTAACGAGAAGAATTTTATTATTTTCGATAATAATCGAATTTCTGCAATAATTTGTAACTTTTTCAAAATTCATTTTTTTTAGTATTTTCAACAAAAATTTAAATTAAAAATTTGTTAAATTCTATGAATTTTAAAATTTCTAATTTTATTTAAGAAAAGTAAATAAGAAGTTAGTCAATTGTTGACAGTTGAAAATATTGTGCGAGAGAAAAATGTTTTCTGCTTTTTTTTCTTTAAATACCCAATGATATAATAAATATCAATTGAAAGTAATAAAATTAATCACGATGGAAAATGTGCGAGTAGTGAGAAATTTATGACAAAATTGAAGTTATTTAAGAAAGCGGAAACTCTTTAAAGTTAAAATGGCAGAAATGCAGGAAGGAAGATAAACATCAGAAGCTTCTGCACTTTCAACAGGAATTACCACCTATATATACAGTTTCGTACCGTTGTCGTCTACACGTTCCGGTACCTTTACGCGCCATTGGTCACCAATCTTCGGAATGAAACTACCGGTCTTCGGTATTCCAGCACTTCACGACTAAAAGTTCCCGAGGGTGAAAGGAACGAATAGTTTCACAGAATAATCACATATAACACCCCTACTTTCGTTTGATTGTAAAGAACGGCACGTCCCTTTATTCTCTTAATGAAAATAAATACACCCAAGCCACTATTTTATATACCAAAGAGTCAAGATTAAATTGATATTACAAGATTAAACTTTCAATCTTGGAGATAAATTTTGTCTCCAAACTTCATTTAATGTTTAACGTCACTTTAACTTACATTATTATTTTTATATTCTATTTCAACTCAAACAAATTAATTTATTTAAATAAAAGATCTTTTATTATATTTATCTTATTTTTAATCATTTTAAACAGATTTTAATAATTTTAAAAATTTATATTATTGACAAAAACATGTTTTGAGATAAAAAAACGTTTTCTTCATGAACCATACTTTTTAATCCGTTAGCAATATTTTTTCCCCTAATTATTAGGATTGTCACAATAATTTGTTTTAATTTTTCCTACGCTTTACTTTGATTTCTTTTTAAATTCAAAATTAACAAAATATCTTAACATAGAACGTTTGAAAAATAAGTTTTGAATTTCAACTTTCAGAAAAAAGTTACATAGTGCCCAGGATGGAAAAAATGAAGAATGTATCAAGTTATCTAATTCATTCCAATTTCATAAAACTGTTTTTTATTAAAAAATTGAATTAAAAATATTGTTGAGCTTGAAGAATTGAAACTAATAAAAGCAACACTGAATCACGCGAGACTTTAACACCCGCAATCAGTAGAAGAGATTAAATGTAGTCAGACAGAAAAAAACTTGACCTACTCTTTTTGTTCTTTCATTGTTTGTTGAATCACATAAAATTAATTCTTTCTGCTTTAGTTCATTAACTTTACTTATATTATCTATGTCAGTAGAATTTTAGACAAAAATATTAATTTTATCAATATTAATATTATTATTATTATCATTAATACTATTAATAAAATAAAAATTCTTTTGGAACATTTCTCAAATTTTCGAAACAAGGTTGCACAAAAAATTTAAATTTGTTTTTCCCGGATTTCCAGGCAATATTTTGACTTTTTCTCTGAACCTATAAAGAATATTCTGATTCACTATAAAAATTATTAAACTCAAAAAAAACTTTTCTTACATTTATTTAAGAATGTTTTAATTGTAAAATTATTCAAAACCATACAATTTGAATTATATTACATATTTAATCATTCTTATTTTTCCATCGAAAATATGATCTTCAAAAATTTTTAATTCGAACCTTTTTAAGTTCAACGACATAAGTTGTTATATTAATATTAATTAAAGATGACCGACGGATAAAATTATTATTTTGCATTATGAGAATATTCTTACTGTAACATCTTTAAAATTACTTTCATCAGTTCAATGTTAAAAATTTGAAAAATTGAAACATTCAAATATTTAAATATAAATAACTTATGGAAGAATTGAATGTTTTTAAAAATCAAACTCTCATAATGAGTTTTATCAACAAATTTTTAAAAAGGTAATTAAAATCACTTTTACGAATTTTAATAACATTTTTAAAAATATCTACTTTGATGTTCGAGAAATTAGATTAAAATTGTACATATTAAATATAATTTACTCTGTAAAAAAATTTGATTGAATTGAGAAAAGGTTTTGAAAACAATTGAATGTTGATAAATTATTAAAACTATTTAAATTTCTACGAATAATTTTATTAAAATTATTTTCAAAAAAAATGTAATTGTTAAAAAGGATTTCATTAAAATTTTGTAAAATAATTTAATTCTTTCGAGAAATTTAATGAAAAATGTATTGACAATAATACGTAAATTCAAATAGCTTAAATTTCTACGAATAATATTATTAAAATTATTTTCAACAAAAATTAAATTGTTAGAAAGAATTTCATTAAAATTTTGAAAAATAATTTAATTCTTTTAAGAAATTTAATTAAAATATATAGTCAATTAATAAATACTTAAATTCAAATAAATAAATTATTTAAAACCTTCTTAAAATAATTGAATTTCTATGATAAATTTCAATAACATTTTTAGGAATAATTACATTCTTTGAAAATTCAATTGAAATTGTATGTAAAATAATTGAAATTCTGCGATGAGTTTTGTTATTCATGAAAATAATTGAAAACTTATAAAGAATGTTATTGTTTATAAAGATAATTAAATCTCTGTAAATAATTTGATTACGTATGAAAATAATTGAATTATTGCTATGAAATTTATAAAGTAAATTTAATATAATTCCTATGAAATTTTTATTATTACGTGAGTTAAAAATAAAAAAGAAAAATTTGTATCCTGAACTTTTTAAAGAAAAATTTTTTCGTTGATTCAACATTGGTAACTTTAGATTTTCATTCTTAAAATTGAATTCTCGTAGAGAATTTTATCAACAAATTTTTAAATATTTAAATTCTTTTGATGAATTTTTAAAAAAATATTATCACTTATGAAAATAGTTATATATGTTTGCGTATAAAATTTTATTAAAATCTTTGTTAAATGATTGAATTGTTTCAGAAAAGTTTTTAAAATAATTTAATTTTCCGAGAATTTTATTATTTATAAAGATAAATGAAATTTTGACAAGAATTTTGTTCAATTTTTGAACATAATAATTGAATTTCAGCGGAAATTTTTTATTACCCTTAAAAACAATTAAATTTCAACAATAATTTTCTTCTTCATAATTCACTTTTTTTTAAGTGTTTTTTAATCTAATTCTTTTATAAATCCAATACTTACATTTTTTTAATAATTAATTAAATACATGTTAATAAATGTAACTAATTTCAAAAGAATTGAAATTATTAAAACTTTTTAAAAATTTAATTTTGAAATATTTAAATAAATTTATTCATTAAATAATTTATAAGTATTAATTTTATGAAAGTTCTTGAAGAATTAAATTATTTTTAAAAATATTATTGGAAGAAATAGAAAAAATTAAAGGTTTTGTAATAGAACAAAACAAAAAAGGTACCAAAATTCACAATTTTGTTATGAATTCTACAAATTAAATTATTTATAGTACTTTTAATAAAAATCCACTGACTTTTCCCTGATTTCCCAAACCAAATTCTATTTTCCCTAACTTTTCCTGAATTCCCTAAACTGTAGCAACTCTCATCAAATTAAGAACAAATTGAAATTTTACCATTCAATAAAATTGCAAATTTTGAAGATGAAATTAAGAAAACGGAAGAAATTAAGGAAATTCCTATTTTGAACGAGACAGTCAATTTCATTCGAATAAATAAGAAAAGAAAAGAAGAAGAGAAAAGAGGGGAAAAAAGGTATTCTGTATCCCCTTTACTCTTTAGACTCTCGAGCATAGTTTACCAGATTCCCTTAACGAACTGAAAATGTACATAAAAGAACGAACAAAGAGAAATCACGGATCTCATCAAGACCGAAAGGCTCAATAGACCGCGTATCTTCTTTCTGTCTTCCGCTCTTCCTTCCGATTTATCAACCAACTTTTCGTTTCTTTCCATCTCTCTTTCCTTCCCTAGCACAGCTTTGCTTTGATCTTCAAAGCACAATTATCGACTTGTGTATATAGTTGCCAAAGAACGCACAAAAAGAAAATGATCGCAAGAAATAAACGAACCACAGAGTAGTAGATGGGGAAAAAAAGAAATTATTTGCTTCTTTAAATACCAGAGTCTAAAAGCCATAGGATCATATTTATATAATAATTAAAATCTACCATAAAATATATTTACCGAGTCATAAACATATTGCAAACGACGCTAATTTCTTTTTCTATATTAATTTATTGCTCCTATGTTTAAATCAAATCGACTCTAATTATCGTAACGTGAAAGGAATTAAGGGGGATTGATTGTTACTTATTCATATAATGGAAGATTAAGTTTAATCGAATATCTACCTTCAGTAACTCTTAATTGTTCATTAGCGCCTGATCGTTATTGCTAATTGGTTCTCAAACCACGATCTTCATTCTTATAATTCTAAAGATCGGTCTCAATTTGCCATATTCAATTTTAGATGATTTATAATTAACAATTATTTTCAATATCGTTTCTATGTTGCATTGATATTAATTAAATTAATGTTTATTTAATCTTCTGCATTAATAATCGTTGTACACCAAATGGCTATTCGCAGTTTAGAGTTGGTTGTTTTGTTTGCTTTCTTATTTCCTTTTGAATTAAGACTACCAAAATGTTTTTTAAAAATTGGGATTAAAAACAGTTCAGTTTTTGACATACAGGGCAATGATTTTGAGCTTAAAAAATTGTAACCGGATCTTTGATTGGGATCTTCAATTTAATTTGTAAATTTCTTTACCAATATTTTCAACTTCGTCAGGAAAATACTATTTTTGAAACATTTTCTAAGAAAAATCATTGTTTTTAGGTTGAAAATGCCAAAAAATTCCAATTCAATAGAATTCCTTCATTTGAAAATTCAAATCCTTATTTTTCTAACTAATTGAAAATCATAATTTTATAACCATTTTTTTACATTTTTATTATTCATGTTAGCATATTAGCATTCTATTTCAATTGTTAAAAGAATACAATTATGATCACGAATTAAAATTACAATTTATATTCTCATTCATTTTTATTATTAAATTAAAAAAGTAGTTAATTGTACCAAAACAATTATTATCGCAGTTTTTCTAATTTTTACAAATAAAATCAAACTTATGTCAGTACGCAGTACAAACATAGCTTAACAACAAATATTATTAAATGGAAATTATAATGATTTATATTATTTATTTCCAAAAAATCAGAATTTTATTAAAAGTCCTGATTGAAAAATTAAGAAAAGAAATTGATCAAATTTTTTTACCTTTTTCTCAATACAATTTAACATTCTGTAATATAATTTTAAAAAAATTTTATAATAAATGAAGAAAATATATTATTTTGGATTATCAACAAAAATTTGGTTACAAAACTTTAATTTTTTTTGTATAAAAAATGAAAGAAGTTTGCGTGATATTGATTTATCAATTACTATTAGAAGATTATACATTTTTTTTTGAATGAAGAAAAGAAAATTTCATAATTTCTTTTTCTCAATAACAATTATTTTGAAAATATTCAAATGTTTCATTAAAAATAGAGTAAAAAAGTTTGCAGATTTTCTATTTTATAAATTTTAATCATTTTCACCTCATTTTAAAAATTGCCACAATACCTTATCGTTCGTTCAAAGAAAACAAACTTCAATCCAGTCTTGAAAATAAAAAGTCAATGAAAATCAGGTTAAATTCAAATAATTTTTCATATTTATTAAATAATTAATGAGTAGCGTGCCCAAGGAAATTCCAATTAAAATAAATTTATAAATTTAAAAGAAATCAAGTTTAAAAGGATTCGTTAAAATTCCTTTTTCTCCACAAAAGATATAAGTAAAAGAAAATTATGTTTTTCATACTGTGCAAATTCAAAAAAATACTAATTTTACTGTTCTGGTGAGTTATTTTCAAATAAATTTTTATTACTTAGATGAATTTAGCAAATATACGTATATTAAAATAAAAATCAGTATTTATATTTCTATTTTTAACAGGGACCTTCACGAAAAATATGTGTCGTGTCCGTGTCGTGCCTTGAAACGACACAAATTACGCTTCGTAATTCGTGCCGTGCCTGGGCACGACACAAAGTTCGCTTGGTAATTCGTGTCGTGCCAAGGCACGATACAAAGTTCGATTCGAAATTCGTGTCGTGTCTAAAAAAAATACAAATAACGCTTGCAAAATTCTACACAGTATTTCATGCGTGTCTTTAATACGTGCCTTGGCACGGCACGAATTGCCAAGCGAACTTTGTGTCGTGCCAAGGCACGGCACGAATTACGAAGCGTAATTTGTGTCGTGTCAAAGCACGACACGGGCACGACACGAATTTTCATGTTTTTTCGTGTTCGTGTCAGTCCCTGATTTTTAATGATTTATACTGAGTTTTAGAAAAATGGACTATGTTAAACTGCATAACCAGTTAAAAATTGAAAAAATTATTTAAAAGAATGTAAAATGTATTTAGTGAAACAAACCACTAAAAGATAATCTACTTTTACTAAAGAATATTATATATTAATTACAGAATTTTTTAAAATCTTCGAGCAACCAGCTCTAGTCGATTTTCGCTGGAATGACCCAGAATACAATTGATAGTTAATTAAATCTATACAATTTTTATTATTATTTATTTTCAGTATTAAATTTTAAAAAGAAATTACTAAAAAAAAGGAAATCAAGCCAAAACATTTATATTATCATCTATCTCTAAAAAAATCAAAATTTTGTTAAAGATTATGTTTAAAAAGTAAAAAAATTATTCCACTTTTTAAATCTTTTTTTAATAACAATTAACATTTTGTTAAATAATTTTCAAATTTTGTTAGAAACAAATAAAAGAAACTATAGGAATTCGATTTGTCCGACAAAAGATTTTTGACAACACTTATTTTTTAATAGAAAAGAATAAAAGAAATTTTCATGATTTTTATTTGTCACCAGCACCTGCTTAATTTTTAAAATTAAATTTAAAAGTTAAATATTTTTTGTTTTAAATCCAATTCAAAACTTGGTACAGCAAAGCAAGAAATTAAATAAAATCAATAGATTTTTAATTTAATAATTATTTTTTAGAATTATTAAAAAATAAATAAGACTTCAATTCAATTCATATTATTATTATTAATTTTAAATGGAAAATTTTTTTTTTTAAATTGTAATTAAAAAATAAAAATTTCACAACTGTTTATTTCAAAAGAAACTAATAATTTAAAAAAAATAAACAAAAAATAATTATAAAATTTATAAATTAATATTATGAAAATGTCTTACCTTATTTTATAAAATCAATATCTTTTAACCTTCTTTCTTCTTAAACAATAAAAATTCTGATATTGACAAATCGAAAAACTGTATAATTTCGATCTGTCAAGCAAAGTGTTTTGAAAAAGAAAAAAAAAACAAAAGCATTTACAAAAACTAACTTCAAACTGCGGACAGATTGAATGAAAGAATACCAAGATTATTATTATTAATTAATGATAAAAAATTACCATATGAAATTAGTTACAAAAATAACGAAATGAATTTTCCAAGGGACAATTTGAATTACATTGGAATTTTGTAACATTTTCAACCTAAAAACAATGATTTTTCTTAAAAAATAATTCAAAAATAGTAAAAATCAATTTTTTCATTCGGCAACTTTTTTGTGAACAAAGAAACATATTTTCTATAAAATGACGCATGGTTTTTAAAATCTACAAATTTTTAGAAAAAAAAATTTCAAAAAGAGTCATAATATTTTCTCGACGTTTTGATTTTTTATGACTATTGGATTCCTGTCAAAAAATTACTATTAAAATAATTTTATGACATTTTTAAATTCTCTTCTTGATATATTTAAAAATATCGGCGAATCCTCGCCTTAACATTCAAAAGCATAAAAATACTTATCTTTAAATTCTTATAGAAAAACTAATTAGTTTAAATTTTATAGTTTAATTTTTACAGTTTAAATTTCCAAGAATTACAATAAATTTTGTGATACTATTTTTGTAAGAAAATTTAATTTATTATTGGATTGAAAATAATTAAAATTTTATACAAAATTTTATAAATTTTTTCAAATTAACTGAAATCTCACAAAGAATTTCATTTGTCATGAAAATAATTGAATTCTCGCCAAAAATTTTACTAAAATTTTTCAAATTAATTCAATTGTTTCGAGGAATTTAATTTAATAGTATTGAATTAAAACAATTTAATTCTAATAAAGAATTTTTTCAAAATTTTTTTTTTTGCGATTGACTTCTTTCCAAAAAATTTATAACAATTATTAAAACTAATTCAAAATTTTCGAGAAATTTTATTAAAATCTTTAAAAGTTTAATTAATTTAATTATTCATATAATGGTTTGACCCTTAATACAATAAAATTCGACTCTATAGCCCAATTCTGGCAATAATTTTGTTTAATTATAACCAAGTGCAAATATTTTCATTGAAAGCAAGAATCAGTCAATATTATTCAACCTTTATCAAACGTAATTTTGAAATTCACAATGTTTGGAAATACATACCTATCCTTTATGGAAATGTATTTTTTATCGGAAATACATTCAAGTATTTTTTTTTTTTAATGATAAATAATAAAATGGCTAAAAAAGATAATCCTCTTCTGATTGATTAGAGATCATTTGTCTTTCTTATAGGTGACAATTTTTTTTAAGGTGAAAAATACCAATTTTGAACGGCGCCCGTGCGGCGCTTTAGATGTATTTTGTGCGACGAGAAAGCATCATTAGTTTTACGATCGCGCTGTGAATTCAGATGAACTCCGTAAAAGGTCCTACAATGAGATGACGATAAATTTCATATTCTATTGCAAATACATTCTCGCCTTATGACATAACCGAGCCAGTTGTTGGTAATTTAATAGTTGTTTGCGAGTCAATTTAAAACTTCTATTATGTAGAATTTTAGCTGCCAATTTCAAACTTTAAAAAAAGAATTGAGTCATTTCCCGAGTAAAGAGAATTTAACAAACTATTTCACGCCATTGAAAATTAAATAAAATCTAAAAAAGCAATAGGAAAAAAATGTTTTTTTTTCCTTTATATTTTTTTTTAATAAGGCGATTTAGATTTAAATATCTAATAAAATTTTCACAGAATAATAAAAAATTGGAGAAAATAATTTTCTTTTTATTCTTCGAACATGAAAAATAGTAGTTGTATATTTTTATTGATACTTGCTTTCAATTTCAATTCATGTAAAAAGAATGAAATAAAAATATATTTTTACTTACCCTTAGTCGAAGATCGCTCACTGTCCAAACCCGGCTTGCAAAATCGTTCGAGGCTCCCAATATTAGTGTCCCCGTTGTGTCGAAATCCACAGACATAACGCCGGCATTACTTCCCACTAGCATTCCTTTACACTCAAAAGCACCTGAAATCATTTTTATCAGAATAAGAACAATTTAGCAATGGAGTCAATTACTATTTGAAGTAGATTTATATTCCGTACCGAAATTATTATAATTTCTTTCGAATTTTAATATGCAATTATGATAAGAAAATTTAAACAAATATCCAAATTCTGAATTTTTACAAGACCTTTTTTTATTTTTTCTACTAGTCTTAATGTATTCATAAAAAAGCATTTTCAAGAAATTTTAAAAGATATTTATAATAGAATTTTGTTCGAAATTTTTTTTTGAATTCTTTTTGAAACATTTTTCAAAGTTCAAACAAAAGTCTCCAGTGTCATTGTAATTCAAAAAAGAAAAAATTCAAGGTGTCTACTATTTTTGTTTAACAAAATTCTCAGTTATTTCGCCACTATGTCATAATTTTTTCAATTGTATTAAAATTACATTGATAATAATTGAATTTGTGAAAAGAATTTTACTATATTTATAAAATTAATTGAATCCTCCAAAGAATGCTATTATTTATGAAAGAAATTCAATTTGTGCATAGAATTTTATTAAAATTTTTGACAATCATAAGCAGTAACAATTAGTTATTCACTTAATACCTAATAAAAATTTAATTATCGCTCAAGAAATAACTAAATTTAATACCATTTATTCCAAGTTTCGAACATTCAGAAATTTAAACTCATACAAATTTTTTACACTGATTTTCCAAAAATCCAGGTATTTTAACAAAATTATTATTTCCTCGTCTAATAAGCAATTTTATTATTTATTCATTATGTATTTTAATCTTACAAGTTATTTTTAAAAAATTGCTAGAGAATTTGTCGTGGATTAAAAATTTTTAACAATAATATACAGTAATAATTAGTTATTCACTTAATAAATAATAAAAATTTAATTTGCTAAAGAAATAAATAAATATCATTTATTTGAACATTCAGAAATTTAAAGTTATAAAAATTTAAGAGAAGTTCAATAATCATAATTATTGAACAATATAGTTTAATTTTTTGAAGCAAAAAATTGATTAAAAACATTAACAGGAACTTTATATTTTAAAAATAAAATTGAAATTATGGTCACTAAATTCCTTTGATTATTTTCAAAAAATTTAAGTAAAATTCTTAAAAAGAATTGAATTATTTTTAATAAAATGTAGAGAAATTTTAACTATTTCAAAAATGTTCAATTACTATTTGTTTATAAAAATTCAATTATCTTGAAACAATAGAATTGAAATATTTCAAAAATTTTATTATACCAAATTTTTAAAAAGACTGAAAATCTTGTATTTTTATTAAAAACTTTAAGTGTGTATCTTTCTTAAATAAACTAATAAAAATTTTAATTATAAATTTTCGAACTAAGATAAATACATTAGAATGTGATTCTTATAAAATTCAAATATTTATAAATTGTTAAATTAAAATACTTTGAAAATTCTATTTGTTAATGTTTCTAGTGAAATTCTTTAACAAATTTAATTATTTTCAGTTGAATTTCACAAAATTCTATTAATTCGATAATTTTTTTTGAATTTATTTACTTTCTATATTTGAGTCAGAGACTGATTTTTTATTATAATGTTAATTATTGTTAATTAATTCAAATGTAAAGAACAGTATAATAAATATAAAAATTTTAATAAAAAGCAATTTTTTAAAAATAAATTAAAAAAAGCTTTTTTTAATTTGGTGCAAAAATTCCCAGTTTGGCATAAAATTCTTGGCTTATTCCCGGTCAAATTAAATTCCCGGGTATTTCCCGGAAATCCCGGTTAATAGATATTCTGAAATTGAAAGATAAAATAAAAACAAAAGTATGCTTTTAATTGTATCTAGTGAAAGATAGCGACAGGGAATATTCAACCTGTTGATTCATTAATATACTTCATTAGGCAGAATGGGCAATAGGAGAAGAGAAGACGCAAACTTATTTTTCTTCTTTATTTTTTTGAAATTTTTGCATTTTTTCATTGCCATTATGATATTGATTCTACGAAGATTGTCATTGTCTTTGAAAATGTTTTCCTTTATAACATTCGAAGAGCACCTGCACACACAAGTTACATGGAGCACTAAGATAGCTGTCGATTGTTTCTTTTCTTTCGCGTAAATGGACTTTGTTTAATGAGGATGAAACGAGGAGAAAGAACGGAGATGAAGAAGAAAAAAAAAATTGAAAGAGCGAAAAAAAGAAGATGCCATGTAACAACTATCGCTACGTTCCATGCGTACTTCTTCGTTTCGCATTGGAATGAGAACTAGTTCTATAATTCAGTCGACTTTGCGGCACAAATTTAAATAATAACAAGGCCATTAAATAAATTTCATCTAGCGACAATCGTGCTCTACAAGCCATTCTTTTGTCGTTAAATTAAACCTCTTCTTTCTTTAAGGCTCTTATCATGACTGAGATCTATCACTCGGCCTTAATGAAAAATAAAAGAATGGAATTTATAGCTAGTTAAAGGGCTAATTCTGTACTTCTATGAAATTCCATTTTTTACAATCACTAATAGATAGATTAAAATTAATTGTCCCATTAAAGTTCAATACCATTTTCCCAGTATTTCAATTTATCAATTTCAAAATACTTTTTACAATAATTTCAATTTTTTAATAACAATATTTAATTAGGGTTTCTAAAAATTTCTCCCTTAAATAGGTCATTTAAAGCTCAACCAAAAACATTAACTAGATAGATTGTAACAAACCAAAATATTGAAAATAGACATAATATACTTTTTAACGTTCAAATGTTTTCAATTTTTATCGTTAACAATATTTTTAAAAATAACTGATTGCAATTAAAAATTTAAAAATTAATTTTTCACATTTAGAAAATTCATGAATTATAATGTTCCTAAAGTTTCGAACGTTCAAATGAACGACAGTATTTTTTTACTTCTTCTAAATTGTATTTTATTTACAAAAAAATTATTTTTTAAATTAAAACAAATTAATTCTAAACTAAATATTGTTTAATTTCAAATATTTTTCTTTTTGCGATAGTAATTTTCAAAAACACTTAAGGTGAAAATAAATTTCGTTCATTTGAACGTTCAAAACTTTAGCTCCATAAATTATATTTTTTTTCAAGGCGTAATATTATTTTAATAAAATTTTAACTTGAAGAAGAAAAAAATAAATTTCATTCAAAACTCTTAACTTCATTTTTATGAAATTGTAAAAATATTATAAAATTCAATTACTCTATTCTCGCGATTTGAATCAGTGAAATTTGACTGAAAATCAGTTAAAAATGATTGAAATTTCAGTCATATTTCACTGATTGACCAATAAAAAAGTTACTGGAAATTTCAAAGTACAATAATATAATTCTTTTTAAAAAATTATGAACGCTCAAAAATTGAAAAAACCAATTGTCATTCTGATTTCAATAGTAAGAAAAATTTGCTATTACATTAACAATATTTCTGTTAAAATGGTTTGATAGGAAATACGAAATTTCCGTTTAATCGAAATTAAATAAACCCAAACTTTCGCCGAATCATATTTTTATTTAACAGAATTTCTATTGATTCCAATTTTTATGTATAAGAATTTTGATTTAATCGAACATTCATCAATTAGATTTCTCATTCAACAAGAATTTTTAATCGAATCGAATATTTAAATAAAAATAATTCTCATCTCACCGAATCTTCGTTCATCAGAATTTTTATCTTTACATTTTTTTCAGTTGAAAAAAATGTTGTTAAATTAATATTTGATGAAGTAGAATTCGACTGAAGAAGCAATAATGTCAAATAAAATTTTTGATGATTATAAATTCCGTTAAATGGAAATTATATACTGAATAAAGATTTGATAAACTAGATATTCTGCTGTAAAAATGTTTAATAAAATAGAAATTCTGTACATAAATAAAAGCAGTTAATAAAATATTATTTTTAAATTAAAATTCGACTTAATGGAAATTTGAACTAAAAATTTGCATAGTATTTTCATACGGTCAAAAATTTTCATAATCTAATCAGAATTTTCATGATTTCGCGAACCAAAATAAAATTTCGTGTAAATTCTATAATTTCCAGGTTTCCCATGACTTGTAGACACCCTAATAATTTTTCCAAAAATCTCTAAATCATAGAAATGACAAATTATTCCAAATTGCAATTTCTTGTAAAATTATTATTAAGAAAAGAAAAATTGAAATATTACCTTTCGAAATGTCCCACAATTTTACTTTTCGATCAGCACCACCAGTTGCAAGGATTCTATCGACAGGAGACCATCTCACCGCATTCACTTCTCCATCATGTGCATTCTACAAGATTAAAATTACTTAAAATTCTATTGTTGAGAACAAATATTTAAAGCACATGCCAATATGAAAAATCTAGCACAAATGTAAATGACAAGCGTGAGCGTTAAAAAAACAGAAAATAGTTTCTATCGCCACGCATTAAATTCACTTTTATGACACTTCAATAATTATATTATTCAAATAATACATAAATGATGATTTTAATACAACTTTTTATCACTACATAAAATGTTACCTCTTTTTATCGCGTTTATTCTATATTATGAAACGGTGAAAATGAAACTTCTACCAAAGTAAACGACTCTCATACGAAGAAACATAATGGCTTCACATTAAATTATTCTTATTACGAGACTACTTGAAACACTACATTATTACTTTTGAAAGTGGAAAATGGAGATTTGTTACCTTCAAAATAAACGACGTAAAAACTTTACAAAAAAATGTACAATTAAACATTTAGACAGCTACACACAATTGTAGAGAATTAATAGAAAAAGTTCAATTTCAAACACAAACGAAAAAATAAAAAAAAATACTCTCGAACGTTTGTCATCCTTTTACACGGCTATTAAATTTTTTTCACGAAAAAAAATAACAGAAAATAAAAACTCGTGTAGTTTATGATAATATAAAAGTATAAAAAATATTTATTACAATTATTTCTCTACTTTCTTTGTTCAAAAACATTAAATTTTTTTCTCATCTCAATTCACCTTTTAAATATTCAATTAAACGACGAAATTCTGCGTTTTCTTATTTAATCTCTAACTTGTTTATTTCTTCCAATAAATTTTAGAAATTAATTAATTAATTTCATTTAATATTTCTAAACCTTTAAATGACAATTAAACATTCTTTATTATCATTATTCGACAATATAAATATCTAATTATTTAACAATAATAATTATTAATTTTTTTTTGATTTGACAAAATAATTATTAATATTATTTAGAGTTTAAATATGAATCATAAAAAGTTTTCTGACATTTTTTTTAAAGTTATACTTCGTCTGTAAATTTAGAAGATAAATTACAGTTAATTTAATGGCAAATGTTCTATGAAACTTTTAGTAAAACAGTTGAGATTATGAGAGTGCCAAGTTTGGAATACGATACTTGTTGCTAAACCACACGACTTAGAGTCGCACAGTCTTTACACGATTAATGTCAACTTATAACTTAATGTCAAAATTTACATGTATAACATTTCACACTTGCCAAAAGATAAATAAGTACCTAATGAGTCCCAAACAAGAAACTAGTTTTAGATTTCATTGGAAAAAAGTTAATATATATCTTACTTTTTTGCATATCACAAAAGACTGATTAGTTTACTTTAAACCTAATTTCTATAAGAAATTATTATTAACATTAATATTATTATTGTTAATCTTAGCATTTGATAAGCATTAATAATTATTAATATTAATAAATGAAAACTCATAAGTGCTAACCTAAAGTACTTGTTGATTGGATTAATCACCAAAAAGTAATTTAACGATTTAAAATATTAGATATTAAAAATTGTGAATGAATGAAACGTGCAAATTAGTTTCTAAATATTGAAAACTTTTACAAAAATCACATTTTTTGGAGGGGGGAATTAAGTCCCCATTACTTAATAAACAGATTTCAATTTTATAAAAATTTTCAATTTTTGCCGAAAATATAAAAATTATTCTGACATTATTTCGTAGCGTCGAAATTGTAAATGTGATTTCAACCTTTTTATAAAGTACAAATTAATAAAAAGGCCATTAAATTTTATAAACTACTCGTAATATATAATCGAAAATAATTTTAATGTCTAGAATTAATTTATTATTTATAATTAATTAACTAAAAGTAATTTCTAACATTCTTCAGATTAACATAAAACTACTAAACTATTTTTCAATCGTTATGTTTTAATAAAAACACCTACTGAAGAGTAATCAAAACAGAATCTTTTTTTAAATGAAAAACTTTGTCTTGTTTATTCTTAAATAAATAATTAGATTCCGCTTTGAATACAAATTTTCGTGCATTTTTATAACAAACTAAATATGTTATTATGAAAACTAAATTCAATCAAATATAATATTAATTATTAAATGAAAATTTAGTTTCTATAAAACTCACTCATTCTAAGAAAAACAAAAATTTTGAATGCCAAATAATAATTTAAACAATAAAATACGTACCATTCAAAAAAAAATATTTTAAGTTATCGTTAAACAAATTGTGCAGAAATACAAATGTTTATTTTTAAAAGTAGAATTTAACTCAACTAATAATCTTGACTTTTTAATTGGTGTAAGAAACGAAATAAAGTTTTTGGTAAAGGTATGCTAGCTAATTACTATTTTTAATTTTAATCGTCAGTATAAAATGTGTCTATAAAAATGATCTATTTACAAGATACTTTTTTGTAAACTTCAGTTGCACACTTTAGTCATAAATAAATAACCAATTCAAAGGCAATATTTCTTAAGAAGAATTCTTAATAACTAGAATCAATAACAATTTTATAAAAAAAAACTTATATGAGATTATAAATATAACTATTTTTTAAATATTTCAAAATTCTCGATAATTGTTACCTATTTCCAATTAAACCTATATCGACGAAAATAATATATGCAACATATAATTAAATTTATTGTAGTCGACTTGTGATTTAATTCAGAATATACATTCACATTCGCCGATAAATTAACGACTCATTACAAAATAATGTACAGAACAACTTAAACTAATCGGCAATTGAAACTACTTATTTTAATTCTTCAAAATAGAACAAACATAAAACAGTTAATAAACAGTTTTGACGTGTCGTATATATATATAGGTAAATAAACTTTTCCTGTGTATAACAATAAATTTTAAACAAACCTTGAAACTTCAATTTTGAAATTCTTATAATACGTAGGTATTTATGGAATTTTCGACAATTTTCACTAAAGTTCGAATTTGTAGAATTGTATTTACATTCAATGATAATAGAATTTTTGTACGTTCAACATTATGAATGTAATTATTTGCAAAAATAGTGACTTTATCGAACAACATTTAAAAGTATTGATAAACGAAATAGAATAAATAAATTTATAATTATTGAAAGAAAATTACTGGCTTCTTATTTTGTAAATTTTACTCTCTTTCTAAGGCAGAATTACAAAATATAAAGTAAAAAACTAATAATTTTTATACGAATTTCTGAACGTAATTAAATAAATACAAAAATAACTTTTCTCTTTTCTTCGAAAATTACAGTTTTTCTCGCAAAAAATTTTACTAGAAATATCACAGACATCAACAGCAATTTCGTTAAACTTTTATAAATTTTTACAAATTCTGACGAAATTTCAAAAATCAAAATAAGATTTTATCATTTTTTTATATATTTAGATACTTAAAATTTACCAATATTACTAATACTTTTTTGGTTCAAAGAGATAATAGCCAATAATTTTCTTCTTTGAAAAATCGACAATTAAGATTAATTAGAAGCTATCAGAAATTCATTAACGTACAAATTTGATGGAGACGTTGGTGGGAACTGCGGTGGGAAGACTAACAATTCCTTCTTTGACGCTTAGTCGATCAGGACTTACTGGTCTTGTATCACGTGCTGCATCCTCTAATTCCTTCTGCATTTTTGCTTGCCTCTTCCTGTGAAATATCAACCAAAATTAGTACAACGATAATAAAAAAAAAGAATTAAACAAAAACCTATAAATCAATCAAAAATATTCTTATACATATGTGTATTATAAAAATAAAAAACCAATTTATAAATCAAGCAATTTTAAAATTTAAAAAAAAAGAAAATACCTGGACTTAGAAGTGGATAAAATCATTATTATTCAATAAGAAAATTTAAAAATACAAATGTATAGTTTTCGAAAACGAAAATAAAACTAATGTCACATTTCTTATAACACGCAACAAATAATTTAGTAAGTAGAAATTTCTTATAGTAAATACATTTTGTCGAATCAATAATTGAATGGAGTGAAAATTTCTAAAACGATTCACAAAAGGAAAGACATTTTCTTTTTCAAATAAAATTGTCCAGTTATTTTCAAAATTATTCTCATATTTTTAAAATAATAATTTAATGCAAAATAACACGAAAATGTTATTTGCTACAAATTATTTCAAAAATTCAACTAACTTAATATTGTGAATACAATAATATTGGTAGAAACATTGTATCAATTCTACGTTGTTTGTGGTATAGCAATTTTTTCCAAAAATTCTGCTAAAATTTTTAAAGTAAAATTTTTTTCGAACTTATACATAGAACATTAATAATAATTGTTATTATAATTATTATAAGTTTGCTGACATTGCTCAAATGCATTTGCAGGCCTCAAGTTGTACTTCGACAGCAGGTAAATTATACAATTGTTGTTAAATTACATACAAAAGCAAAAAAAATAATATATTTTCCATTACATAATTATTGTAATTATTAATATACATAACATACATTATATAATGAGTTACCAAAACATTTTAAAAGTACATAGTAAATATTTCTTTTCAATCTGAAACCACAAAGTTATTATAGTTTTTCAATTGTCAGTGACATAAAGAAAAATAATGAAATTATCCTAAACCCACTTTTTTAAAATGACTATTCTTAATCCTATTAGAAAACATACAAATTTCACTTCGTCAAGTTGTCAATTGCATGCGTTTCTTTAGAAATAAGTGCCTCATTATTTACAAAAACCAATAATTACTCTCAATCCTTCACCTATCAGAATGTTATTTTTTTCATGCAAACTGAAAGCTTATTTTTTTACAAATCGAAACACTTGCTTCTTTCATCTATTTAAATTATTAACTATTTTTTCAACATTGAAATTAAGTAACTTTATATAAAATAAATGTTTCTGTAATAAATTGCTACAAAAAAAAAGCTTTCGTTTTTCCATTATTATAAAAATAAACTTTCATTTTCTTTAAATCATATTTTCTTTTCTAACCAAAAGTAAAATTATTCAAATATTTAGAGAATATTATACAATTATTAATCAGTCAAATAAAACATGCAAAAATAAAAATAATTTACAGAACTTATAAGAAGCAGACTGTTTATCAATGTTTACATTCGAATTAAAAAAATCTATTAGAGTGTAACAAATAAAGAATTATAATTTTTTTCTAAGTTTTTAAAAATAAAACAGACCTGCTTCTAATTTATCGACACATTTATGTTAATACACACGTTATTAAAAATTACAATATACATTATCTCTTTTCTTCTGCGAAAAATCAATCCTAAATGGGTCCAGTGAAAAAAAATAAATAAAAAAACGTGTATATTTTGCTGACCAGCCCAAAAGCTATTTTAGCATTAAGCATGACATTTCAATTCAATAAAATTTTGTCACTTCATTAAACTTACCCAAACTTTGAAATGGTATGCATCAAAAAGGCTGTCGGGCTGGTAAAACTCTCACTGAAACGAAAATGTCAAGCAGTGTGAAGTAGCTAGAGCAGCAAGCTCTAGTGAAATGTTCTTTTCTTTGTATTCAGCCATGCTTCTAATATTAGAGGATAGAATTTAGCTAAACAGTGAAATACTAAAATTTTATAATAAACCTAAGGCGACTCACGTGGAGGGAAAATTAGATATTAATTTACAGGATGCAATCATTTATGCCACCGAAAAATTTACTCTTCCCATAATGTTCAAATTATCTTAAATCTAATCAACAACTGTAATTGTTTTATTTCACTTTTACATTGACAAATTATTATTTTATCTTTTATTGGAAATTTAGAGACCGGCAATTTTTAAGGACTTAGAATTTTCAAATTAACGCTAATTATTACCTACCAATGTAATTAGTAGTTCAAAATGTTATTACGAAATTATAATTCTAGATTTCTAAACTATTCATTTTTATAAAATTATATTAAAATATACATTTTATGAATTTAAAAAAATATTTAAAAATATAAATAAATTATTTAGATAATCAAAAGAGAGAATAATTAATTAACGTTGGTGAACTTCACGTCTATAATCAATAATTTGGAAGAAAAAATATTTTTCTATTTAAATTTTTATAAAATGATTTGTTTTAATAATGTTTTACATAACCTTTTGATCAGTTATTTAAAAACAATTTTTTTATAATTCTAGTAATGAAAAAATTTTTTTCTTTCAAATGTCGACCATAAACGGTATGAACTTCAGAGACGGAATTAATAAATAAAGTCAAATAAGTTTTAAAAAATATTAAATTAGTAGTTTAATTAATTAACTATTAATTAACAAATTATTTTCTTAATTAAAAACAAAAATAATCAAAATAAGTAATTAAAATCAAAGTAATTAGAACATTACAAGAAAATAAAATCCATAATTTACAAACCAATTTGTAAACTATTCAACTACTGAAATTAAAATAGTTAAAACTTTTTTTTAAAAAAAAGAAGAATTATTATTTATAAAAAAGATGAGTGGGTAAAATCAATTTTAAATTGTTACCATTGGAGATAATTGATTTTAAAACGAAGGGAGAATAAGTATTAGTTAAATTATTTCTCTTCCCGGAAAATAGGTATTACTCGAACTATGTATTACAAACATGCAAACTAAAGTTATGCTCTCTATGTGGTATTTACAACCGTACTTACGAGACTTATCCCAATTCTATTTTGAATATCACGAGCTATAAATTATTAAAAAGTAATTCATTCAAAAGTTAAAAATAACAACCCCATATTCTCCCTTAAGATTAGGTCTAAACGTGAACTCATAAAATACCCATAAGGAAATATCTAAAAATAACCGAAATTATCAAAAAGCTAAAAATAGCTGTAATTGAATTTCAAGAAAGAATTTAAATTAAATAATTCAAAATAACGGAAATAAAATAAATTAAATTAACTAACTCCATTAACAAACTAAAAATAGCTATAAGGAAATTAAAAGAGATTAAATCCAATTAAATAATTACATTTTATGAAAAATATTTACATTTTAAGAAAAATATTTACATTTTAAAGAAAATAGTTACGATTAACAAAAATAAATATTTTGCAAATAAAAATTTAATAATTGCAAATAAATAATTTAAATAACTTTGTACGATAAAATTAATTAAAATAATTAAAATTAAAAAAAATCTGTATTGGTAATTCATACCCATTATTTCAAGAAATAAATAACCATGCAGAATTAGTAACACGAGGAAACTACCACCCAGCAACTAGAATCAGTTTGCTTTTCAAATAACTAAAATTGACGTGACAATCTAATTAAGCTTTGCAACATAAAGGAAATATTGGGACATATCGGTAGTAAACGCTTATGAAGCAAATTCATTTTCTTTAAACTGTCAATTTCCATAAATCTGTGTAACTTCGAAGGCTGTGAGTAGAAAATCCTAAACGTCAATGACGATAACACGATATTGACAAAAAAGTCACTAACACATAGTACTTGAAACAACATTCATTGTTATTCTACTTACTTCAAGAAATTATCATTTTCTTCATTCATTTTATCTGCATCTTTGGCTTTATATTTAATTAATCGCTCCACCAATTGACGATTTTCTTCCTAAAAGTTGTTAATAATTAAATTTAAAAGTTCAATATTTAAATAAACTAAATTTAATTGAGTTTATACTCGGCTGAAGTCCGTAACGTTATTTAAAATAAAAAATCAAGAAGACATTTTTTTTCAAATTCTCTAATCTGCAAATTTTTATTATTAAATTATTACTTAATAATTATTTAAAAGGAAATTTCACAAAAATAACATGAATTTAAAACAAAAATGAAATAAATTGTGACTTTATCTTTTCGTTTGGTATTTAAAAACGTTGCGGACTTTAGCCTCATGAATATTACTGTATTTAATAACTGAAAGAATATTTCTAGTACTAATACTAATTTTTTAATTATATTTAAAATTACAATTTTATTCTCTTAAAATTATTACGGACTTTAGCCTCAAGAAAATTACTGTATTTGAAAACTGAAAGCATATATCTCGAGTGGTAAGAATAATTTTTCAATTACTTAAAATTACTGTTTCTTACTATATTTATGTTTATTAATTAATTTTTATTCAATTAATTATTTGGATACCTTCGTTCAAAAAATCCACTCTCAAGTTACCCCGCTAAAGCTCTAAATACGAAGCTTTTCCAATAAAATAATAATCATTTACACTTCATCAATATTGACTGATTAAAAATTTTGTTTAGATTTCATTGCAAATGATGGACCATAAATAAAAAATGTATAAAACAAAATATAACAAAGTTAAGAAAAAAAGATCGAAACAACTGTTTTAGAGGTGCAACGTGAGAATGTATTTTTCTTCTGAAGGGAGGTATCAATTTATTTATAATTACTATTATCCGAATAAATGAAACTGATATTATTATTTAAATTTGAGGAAAAAGTTTCTTAGAAATAATTTTTTACTTACTTTAATAGGAGACTGCGACAATTTTCAGCTATACGAAGACATTAACTTAAAAAACCACCTAAACAGTTCTTATAGCAATTTTTCGAGAGCAATTCAATAGTTATAAAATAAATTGAGTTAAAAATTTTTTTAACCAAGTGATCACAAATTTTATTTTAAAAAATTGTTATTTTTCATAAATACATAATTAAATATTTTCCAACCTATCCGTAAATTTGTAGAAACTATATTTATTTATGTCAAACGAAATTTGCATCTCAAAATTTTAGTATTGACTATTTTTTAAGCATTTTTTTCGGAATAAAGTTAATTTTTTTGTAAATGCAAATCAAACAGTAAATCATCCTATTACATAAAACTTCTATCTTTCATGAAAAATATAAATATTCTTTAAATTTCAAAAATAACTTTACAAATTTGAATAATGTTTATTACTTAAATTTACAATTTCAATTACAATTATTTTATTCCGAAAATACTGCTTCAAAAATATTAAATATAAAAATTTTGACATAAATAAACATAATATTTTCTACAAATTTACGGATGGGTTTAAAAATATTTTATTTCTTGAGAAAAATTAAAAATTTTTTTAAATAAAATTTTGTGATCACTTTAGTCGTAAAAAATCTTTGACCTAATTTATTTCATGACCCTTGAATTCCTCGCAAAAAATTAATATGAAAATTATTTTGGAGGTTTTTTTAAGTTAATGTCTTCGCATAGCTGAAAATTGCGTCGCAGTCTTTCCTTAATTTTTTCAAATTTAAAATATTGAATAATAAATAATTAACATTGATTAAGAAAAAACAAACCTGAGCTTTCCTGAGTTTTTCTTCCAACGAAGCGAAAGCAAGTTGTAATGCTTGATGTTCGTCTTTCAGAGTTTGATTGATATTTTCTAATTCCTTTTCCTTCATTACGTACTTTGAAATATCAAGACGCAACGTATTGTTAAATTCCATAGTTTCTGCAAGACTAAATTTTTCCAGTTTCATTAATACAAATTTTTTTTAATATAATTTTTTATGACGAATTGAAAAGTTCGTCATGTCAAGAAAATTTTAATTATTTTAGAAATATTTGAATGTTTAATAGAAATACCTGTAATTAGAAGAATTATTTACTTTAAATATAAAGTTTTTTTAATGTATATAAATGTCTTGTTTAAGTTATGAATGTTATGAAAAAATATAATACTATTACCTTGTTTCTTTAGTTTGAAGTTCTTTCTGAAGAACTTGCAATTTATTATTGAGATCTACTATTTGTTGTGTATGTTCTCCTCGTCTCCTGTGTAAAGTTGCCAATTCTTCAGCTTGTGCCAATAAACGTGCTTCGACATTTGTTCCTGCTCCAGTACTTCCACCCACTGCAATTTCTCGACACAGCTTTTCATTTCTTATAGATAATTGCATATTCTCACCTCTCAATGTGTTGGCACTCTCAAAGAGGCGATTATCTAAAAACACACCAAAAAAATTAGAACAATAGTAAAAACAAAGTATTTTTAAAATTAAAATTTATCACGTAAAATAGAAATACTTTTTTTATAAATAAAGAAAAACTAGTAATAATAATAATTAATAGTTAGTAATTATTATATTAATTATAATTTATAGCAAACCAAATTATAAATATTAAATAAAAAGCAAATTACATTATAATAAAAATTTTCTAAGACTTCGAAAGCAATAACCAGTTTTGTTTAAAAAGAATCTACGTTAAGAATATATAATAAAAAAAAAACTTGATATTATCATCATAAAACAATCAATTCTATTTTTTACAAAACAAAAACACTATTGACATATATAACACATACATTAGTACTGAGAAATACAAAATAAAAACAAAAATATAAGAATTAGAAAATTGTTATCATTCTTTAAACATGTATAATTGTGCATAGGTAATTAATTATATACTTACGTAAACTAATAAGATCTTGAAAACATTGAGTCTGAGATCTATTTCGTTCTCTTAATTGAGAAATAATATCCTTCTTCCATCTCATATCTTCTCCAGAGTGATGCTGCATTGCTTCTCCACTAGCCATATTTTCACTATTTTTTTTGTTAATAATAAAAAGAATTAATTTCTCGAAGAATTGTCACACTGTCACAAAATTAATCGAAAAACTTAAACGACACGTAAATAAACACGAAAAAAATAAACGTATGTCAAAAATTATAAACGAAAAATGTTCTTTTCACAATAATGTTAGAATAAATTTTTCGGTAATGACAGATTTTCATAAGTGTCACAATTTTTACTTCTGCTAAGTTTATAACATTCACGGGACATTCCGATTTCTAGATCACTTTCGAAATTTGTATTTATATTATATGATTATTCTAACCTAAACGTGAAAACACTAATAATAAAAATCCCAGCACCACCGCAATTATATCGAGTGAAGTATGTCGCAGAACGATATCGATACTTGAGAATCGAGATTCTGAATGAAGAAAGGCGCCTATTTTGAATTTGTGTTTACTTTAATTTCTCAAAATGTGCACTTAGTTTTTATCAAGACAGAAAAAATTTGTTAAAATGATCCAATTTACATTTGAATACAATTAAAATATTTTTTCTCTATTTAATATTGTAATATTGTTGAAATTAACCTCAAAAATCTAAAATTTTATACATTTTGGTAGTAATAATTTAATTCTTTTTAAACAAAGTAAATTATTACTTGCAAATTATATAACTTTTTGAAAGGTGATACACTTAACCTAGAATTTTTTATGTATTGAGTCAGGTCAATTCAGCGAAATCCGTTTAGAGCCAGTTGATGAATAATTTTAAAAAATGCTGTAAATAATCTTCATTATTAATAAAGTTCGTGATCCGGTAATCTGTTCCCAGTTTGAAGTTAGTCGTTGTTTGCTTTTTTGTTTCTTAACTTTTTTATAATTTTTCTTTTCAAATATATTCAATTTTGAATATAATGTATTGAAAATCATTTACAAAAAATTTTATAAAAAATTTAATAATAATAAAATTCCTTCAAAAAATGTTATTATTAAATTCTCGTATAAAGAATTTTATTAAAATTTTTAAAAATCCTAATTAAATTCTTTTTAAGAATTTCTTTGAATTTTCTTTAAACTAATGGAGTTTCTTTAAAAATTTTAATTGAAAATTTTGAAAGCAATTGGATTTTATGAAGAAGAATTTTATTAAAATTGTACTAAAAATAATTGAATTCTTGCGAAGAATTTTATTACTATTTATAAAAATAATTTAATTGTTCTGAAGAATTTATTAAAATTTTAGAAAATAAATAAATTTTATGTTATATAACATTTGAGGATTAAAATTTTTTCGAGAATTTCTATTAAAATTGTTTTGAAAATAATTAAATTTCTGCAAAGGATTTTATTATTTATACACATAAATGAATTATTGCAAAGAATTTTACTATTTATTTTACTATTTATAAAGATAATTGAAACGTTTTTCAGAATTGATCTCTTCCGAGGAATTCAATTAAAATTGTTTCAAAAATAATTTAATTTTTGTAAAGATTTTACTAATTAAAAAAATAATTGAATTGTTTAAAAAGATTATAGACTATTAAAAGTAGGGCAATCTTTATAAATCCAAAATTTCGAAAATTCATAACTCGAAAAGTTTGTCAATTATGGAAAAATAAAAAATACGTATTTAATATTTTACATTCATGAAGTTGGCGTGTGCGCTCAGCACCGAAAAATATTTTTTCTTATTTTTAGTGATAAAATTTTTGACAAATTCACTTCTTTCATTCACTGAAGAAAAAAAAGGCTTTTTGAAAGTACTTTTTTTAATCACAAACCGAGGAAAAATTTTGTGAACAAAATATTTTTCGATGCTCCAGCGTCGACGCCAACTTCAGGGACCTAATATTTTTCTATTTAGAATGAGAAAAAAGTATGTTTAACCGATTTTAAAATGTCATAGAAAAATTTCACTTGAAAATGCCAATACATATTTGCTAAAATAATCTAAATAAACGATAATTATTTGAAAATAACTCACCAGAACAGTTAAATCAGTATCTATTTCTGCTTGCTCAGTATAATAAACATCATTTTCTTTTTTTTACATCTTCTGTGGAGAAAAAGGAATTTTCATAAAACCTTTTAAAATTATAAATTTATTTTAATTGGAATTTTTTTGGAACCTCTATTCATTAATTATTTAATACACATGGAAAATTATGTCAAATTAACCTGATTTTCATTCAATTTTATTTTTATGACTGGATATACTTATTGTGATATAAAAAAGGAGCAAAGTAATTTAAAAAATTTGCAAGAAAAAAGTGCACAATTTATTTTTGCGACAAAAAATGTTTGTACATACATTTCTAAACAAAAACCTTCTGAGGCATGAAAAATATCAATGAAAGTAATTTTTCGCAGTTACAATTAAATTTTTTAAAATTTGAGTGAATAACTTTACCTCAACTTTACCATAATTATGTCGTTTTGCCTCCGTTGTTCCTGTTTTTCTGCATTATCACCCCGGTAAATTTTCGAAGATGACTCTTTTGGACACTGAAAAAAAATTTCATCCTGGAGACAACTGAAAAAGAGGAAATGGAAATTGAATGCGTAATATCTTTCTTGACACTGCAATTCTGCAAAGAAAGTAAATAACCTGAAATGACGAATTTCGTTATAAAATATTATAGTAAATAGTTTCTTTTATTACCTCTTTTGTTATTTCTTGTCAAACTTATCACTTTAACTCCAACAACACCTAATTTATACTGTTTTTACAAAATTTTCAGCAGAAAATACTTCAAAAATTGACAAAAAAACGTTACTCATGTTGACAAGTTACGACAGGAATATGGCGAGTATGAATTATGAAGATGGCACTGATGGTTGTTTCCGGCGGGAACCGCAAAAGTGTTCTGATTGGTGGACAAGTTTATATTAATTTCAAATTCTAAGAATGCAATTGCCGCCAATTTACATTTATTGTTGTCTGCTAGACTGTCAAAATAAAAACATTATTCTTTGTACATATTCTATTATAAAAGTGATCAAAGTTTTATTATTTTTTTTTATTATAATTTACGATGTAAATAAAATTTACCAATTTTATACAAATCGAAAACAATTATGAGTCAATTTATTACAATTCAAGGTAAAACATTCTTTATAATTTTGTTTACGCACATGGGAGTACATAACCTTAAAACTTTAATCAATACACATGAATTTATAATAATTTACAGAATTATGTCTAGGTCAAATTATGTTAGTTTTAAGAATCGATTAACAATTGTATTTTTAAGTAATTTAATTATCATTGTTATTTATATATTTTTTCTTCATATTTCAGTCGGACAATGCGGAAATCAAATAGGTTCTGCTTTTTGGCCATTAGTATTACACGAGTATGGAATTCAAACAACAAGTAGTGAAATTAATTTTCTTAAAACACAAAAGAACTACAATAAAAATATAAACGATCTCTGTGATGCGTTCAACAGTTTCTTTTATGTGCCAAAATTTAACAGTGATTTGGCGTTTAAAACAGTTTCTGAATTAGTTTCAGCAAAAGTTAAAGCAAGGGTGGGAAAATTTTTAAATTTTTTGATTATTGTGTTAATAAAGGATTTTAATTTAATTTTATTGTTGAATTATAGGCAGTTTTAATTGATATGGAAGATAGTGTTGTCGCCCGTTTTAAGCAGGGCCCATTACGAAATCTATTCGATCAAACTTGTACGGTTACGAATTATCCTGGTTCAGCAAATAATTGGTAAATATATTTGAGAAATATTACTAAGTGAAGAATTTTTCTTAAGTAAATAATTTAAACGTAGGGCTGTCGGTTATCATACGCATGGCGGAAATTATCACGATGAAATCAGCGAAACAATTAGAAAGACTGTCGAAAAGTGTGATTGTTTACACGGATTTTTAATAACTCATTCTCTCGGTGGTGGAACAGGTTCGGGTTTAGGAACAGCGACTTTAAAAATATTAGCTGACAATTATAATCACGTTGATAGGTATTTATTAATACATTTTTAGATTAAGTAACTTTTTTTATATGAACAATGAACTCTTAGATTTATTATTATTACTTTTTTTCTCTTTTATACTTCGAAATTAATCTTTTTTCAAAAAATTTGATAGATTTGTGTCGTGTGTATATCCAGCTGGAACTGAAGATGTAATTACGTCTCCTTACAATGTCCTCTTGGCAACAAAACAACTTACAGATTTTGCAACTTGTGTTTTCCCTGCGGAGAATAAAGCTCTTCAAGATATTTGCTATGGACACACGAAGAAAAAGGAAAATTCTGACCAAGCCAAGTACAACGCTTCATGTAGACCGTTTCAGGATATGAACAGTATTATCGTCAATATGCTTTTGCATTTAACAAGGTCTGTTAAAAAGAATTGTAAAATTTATATTTTTATTATTTTGAATATAAAAATTTATCATTTTTCCACATTGGTGAATTTCAAAACGTTTATAATCTACGATTTTTAAGAAAAATACTTTTCCATTCAAATTTTTATCTAAAAGGAATTTCTATGTTTTTTAAACAATAACTTGAAAAAGAAAAATTTGTAAAAAAAAAACTAAAAATATTATTTTATTAGTGAAAAATATGTTTTTTCTTCAAATCACTGATTAAAAACGTTGTAAACTTCATTAATGTAATCTGTTTTGTTTGTAACAGTGGTTCACGATTTTCTGGAAGTCTAAATACAGATATGAATGAACTTGCAACAAATCTTGTTCCGTATCCAAATTTGCATTATATATTCAGTAGTGTAAGTCCCGCTACATTGACAGCACCTGCAATTGCAATGTCCCAAAAAACTAGGTATCCTTTTATTCTTATAACTATTTACAATTTCAATTATTTCTATAGGTTTGTAAAATTTTTTTTTAAAAAGATTTCTAGATGAACTGTTTACAACTGCATGGTCAAGAAATAATCAAATGATAAAAGCTGACCCTTTTCAAACTGATTCAGTGATTCTTGGTGCAGCTCACATTGTCCGAGGTGATACTGCACTTACTGATATAAGAAAAAATATTTCACGGTAAGTTTCTAAAATTATATTCAATAATAATAATTATTATTATAATAGTAGTATTACTATCTTTATTATTGAGTAATAAATTCACATTTTTATTAACAAAAATCATATTGAAAATGAGTAAATTTATGCATTTTTATAATTTCTATATTTTCTATAATTTTTAACTAAACTTCGTCTCTGAATTAATTAATTTAACTAATTTACCAAAAGTTCTTCTAGAATTCAATTATTTAAATACATAAACTCTTTTTTTTATAGTTAATGTAACTCTCCATAGTTTTCTTTCTTAAATTATTAAGATATATTTTCAAAAAATGATGAAGTAATTTTTACAATTAATTTTAAAATAATTTTTGAACGATAATAGTTTTTCAATTTTGAAAAAGTTCCAAACAATTAAAATTTGGTAAAATCTTTAAAAAATAATTGAATTTTTGAAAAGAATAAATAACTAATGATAAACTTTTTGAAGAATTTTAGTTATAAACAGGACAATAATTTCTCAAAAATTTTAATAAGTCCAAAATATCGATTTTGGAATTTCTTAAAATCAATTATTTTGACAAATTTTCAAGTTTAGTATATATCAAAATAAAAAAAATTGTATTCCTGTCATGAAAACGAATCGATTCATGTATATAAAGTATATATTTTATCAATTTTTATAAAATTAATCAATATTTTTACTTTTCACAAAAATGAAAATTTTGTATTTTTTGAAATTTTTAAAAATTTTACTTCAAAACAATTACTCTATAATAAAAGATTAAGCAATTGGTATATATTATATTAAGGAAGCTAAATGTTCATAGAATGATCAACTTATTTATTTACATTGTTCGAAGATTATTGAATCTTAAAAAATTAATAAATTATTAAAAAAACAATTCTAATAAAATTAGTTTTTAAAAATATTTTAATGTAATTTTTCGAAAATAACTGTATATCTTATAAGCATTTTTGTATATAATTTTTAAAAAACTAATTAATTTTTTGGTAAATTTTAATTAAAAATTTTGAACATGATTGGTTTCTCCAAAACGTTAACAATAATTGAAGCGTTTTGTACAAAAACCGCATAAGTCCATTTTTTCGAAAATAAATTTTTTATTAAAAATTTATCTTCAAATGAAGCTTTACAATCTGGTAAAATATTACATATATTAAACAGTTTATATTATAAATGAAATGAACTCAAGAGAAGCAAAAGTGATATTGGGGACTAAATTATTTTAAAATCAGAAAATGTTGAAAATTGATTCCATATTTATTCTTAAAACAATTTTATTATTTATAAAGTGTTACTAAAAATAATTCAAATTCAAAATTTTAAGAAAATATTATTAAATATTTAATAAAACTGCGATTCTTGATTTCAATAAATTTTCTGTGTTTTTTATTTCATTTTGTGCAGAAACCGCACAAGTCCAAATGTTATTTTTTTTAATTCCTTATATTAATTATTAATAAATCAGTTACATTAGACTTTTAAACTTATATGTTAATAGAATATTATGCAAAAAAGCAGAATTAAAAAAAATCTCAACATTTACAAGAAAAATAGTTTTTATTAATTCCTACACAAATTTGATTTATGGACTTGTACTGTTTCTGCACAAAACGCTTCAATTTTTATTATTCTTGGAAATATATAATTTAAAATATTGGAAATATTTTGTTTAAAAAAAAGAAGCTAATTTTTATTTTTAAATTAACCTCTAAAGATTTTTCATTAGAATTTTTGATAATTCAATAATTTGATTTGGCAATTTAAATTCTTCAAAAATTTATTTTCAAAAATTAACAAAATTATTTTCAATTAAATTTTACAAAATTTTAACTATTCAAAAACAATTTTTGAAACTGACTTTACTGACATATGGCCACTCTGAATTTTTTTGATATTTAATATTTTCAAAACTTATTGACTTGAATAAAAATTAGAAACCTAATTGAAACAGTTAATAAGTTGATAAATAGCTTTTTCCTCAAACGTGACGTAGTATTTATTTATTTAGATTCAAATGAATATTAGAATTAACAATTTTTCTTAATGATTTCGAATAAAATATTTTAGATTTCAAAGCAAAGTGAATTTTACCGAGTGGAGTAAAGAAGTAATGAAAGTTGGCTTGTGTTCAGTTCCTCCAGCAGGTCATCCAGTATCCCTTCTCAGTCTTATCAATTCCACATCAATGTCTTCAATGCTGCTCGAAGTAATTCGACAATTCGATAAACTCTACAAGAAAAAGGTAAATTTACAAAAACATTATTTCGTTAAAACTTTAATTAATTACTATTTTATCAGGCTCACGTTCATCATTACCTTCAAGTCGATAATTTCGAGGAAGATCACTTTCGAGAGAGTCGAAATAGTGCCATTAATGTTTACGAAGGATATATGGAACTTCAAAACCAAAAACCTATAAATGAACCCAGATTGCGACTAATTTGAATTTCTATTTTTAAAAAATCAATACCAAATCTCAGCTATAAAGTTATTTTTATTTAAATTCTTGTTTGTCGCATTGCTTGTACATTTTTAAATTTAATGAAAATTAACATTCGTTATATTATATATATTATTTTTTTAAAAAAGAGAGTTAATTGTAAAAGCCATTTTGTGTGAATAAAGCATATTTAACAATTGGAAAGTGATCTAAATACAAGACACTTAATACTGATTATTTAAAATTAACTCGCTGGTATTTGTGGCAAGCCGAATTCGTCTACTAAGACACCATCCTGTAAATAGAAATGTAAAAAAATTAATGTAAATTACCTAAAGAAAAATGAAGTACAAAAAAATATATTTTAATAAAAAAAAATGAATTATTTTGTCTAAGATATATTACTTAATGGATATTATATAAATAAACATAGTTGGTAAAGAAATTTTTATCTATTTATTAATTAAATTATTAAGAAAACTACGAATTTATTTTTTGTGTGAGATCGTTAAAAATGAAAATTAATAATAGTATATAATCTGTACCTTATTTCTGATTGACGTGGCACCTGGTTCCTTGTCAGGTGCACTTGGTGCTTTGATAGCGTCATCTAAATATGAAGTATCTTCTTCCAAGGCAAGATCATCCCCTAGGGCATCAAGTTCTGCTTCCAGTTCATCATCATCAATATCTGGCATTCCGTAACTTCGACCCATTGCCTCTTGCACTTCATTAGCTTCATCCAGCATATCAGCTAAATCATCATGCATATCCTAGAAAAGTGTTTAAATTAAATAAGTATATAAAACAAACCAAGTTGAAGTTCTCAACGTTTATCAACGAAAAAAAGTTATTTCACTTAGTAAATTAATTAATAACGACGCTGCAATATTGACACGAAAATATTTAGAAAAACAATATTTATGTTTATCAGGGTGACTGCTATTTTCATTCAACAAAATTCCCGGTTTTTCACGGTTATCGCCTAATTTTTTCCCGGTTTTCTTTTCTCATAAAATTTAAATTCAAATTTGATTTCGATCATAAATAAATAATAATTTTAATTGAAAATTTGGAAAATAATATTTTCAGTTTTTTGAAAATAATCTTGTCTTTTTATAATTATAATTGAAAATTTTCTTTGACAAGTTTATTACAATTCTATTAATAATAATTGAATTTCTGCAAAGAATTGTACTATTTACAAAAATAATTGAAATCCTTCCAAAGAATGATATTATTTATGAAAATTATTTAATTCTTGTGAAGAATTTTATTACAATTTAAAAGAAAAAGCAGTGATAATTAATTATTTACTTAATAAGTAATAAACATTAAATTTGCTTAAGAAATGATAAATATAATTTATTTGAACATTCAGAAATTTGAAATTATAAACATTTAAGAGAAGTTCAATAATGATAACTATTAAATAATAAGATAATATAATTTGAAAAGCAAAAAATTGATTTAAAACTATAAGAGGGACTTTACATTTAAAAAATAAAATTATAATTACGGTCACTAACTTCCCTTGATTATTTTCGAAAAATTTAAATTAAAATTATTTCAAAGAATTAAATTATCTAAAATTAAATTGTAAAGAAATTTCAATTATTTGTTTAGAAAAATTAAATTATCTTGCAACAATGGAATTGAAAAACGTCAACAATTTTATTTTTCAGAATTAAAAAAAAAAAAATTTACGAGAATTCAATTTTAATAAAAAAATATGAAGTGCATATCTTTTTTTTAAATTAACTAATAAAAATTTTAATTATTAATCTTCGCACTAAGAAACATGAATTCATTAAAATGTGACTGTAAAATATCCAATTATTAAATTAAAATACTTTGAAAATTTTATTTCTTAAAAAGTTTCTAAAGAAATTCTTTAAGAAATTAAATTACATATTTGCAGTCGAATTTCACAATATTTCTATTAACACCATCATTTTTTAAAATTTATTTACATAATCTGTTTGAATTAGTGTTTGATTTTTACTATCAAATTAATTTTTCTTAACTAATTCAAAGTTGGAGAGCAGTATAAATATCTATAAAAATTGAAAAAAAGTAATTTTTTTAAAAACAAGTTAAAATAATAAAACTTTTTTAATTTTGGTGAAAAAATTCCCGGATTTGTATAAAAATCTCGGTTAATTCCCGGTTAGTAAGCACCCTGAAGTAAAACTTTTGATATATTTAAAAAAAAGTGTGTATTCCAATTTCCAAAAAACGTGCATGTACATCCTTAATGGACAAATAATTTACCTCTATTTGATCGATATTAATGTTCTTAAATTCCTTCTGCATTTGTTTAACACCCTCCTTCATAGCAATAACAGTTGTTTGAGTATCTTTAAGAGTTTGTGTAGCATAATTTGTTTGTTCCATATTAAATGCTTGTTGCCTTAAATTATCCACTTGTGATTCATACATTTTTCTTTGCTTAAGAATACGTATTGCTTTAGCTTTCACTGCATTTTTGGCTGGGCCATCTCTCATTTTAACCATCTGATCTTTATATTTCTTTAGTTCTGCATCTAATTTCGCTATTTTCTTTTCTGCGCTGTCTGCTCTACTGTCAATCTATAAGAAAATAATTTTTTATTTCAATTTGAATCAATAAGATTATTTATTTAATTATACATATTTTCCTATTAGTTTTGTTGATACTGCTTGACCTTGAAATTATACAAAAAATCAATAATCCAAAAAATAATGTTAAGAAACAATATAATATTTTAGTAATTTTTAAATATATTTGAAATTATAGAATTAAAATGATAACAACTGGAGTGCTTTTATGATAATTGAAAGATATATATGTCGCAATTTTTTGATGTAAAACGTCATGACGTAGTTAAATCACATCATTTATATCTAAAATATTTTTAGTAAGAGAAGCATTTTTTCAAAATTAGAAATATTAAGAAATCAAAATTATTTTGTTTTAAATTTAGTGTAAATTTGGTAAAGAAATTATTCTATTATTAAATTATTAAAAATTGTGTGAATCATTGCACTTGGAATTTTAGAGGTTATAAAGTAATTATTTATTATTAAATCATACTCACTCCTGTTATACAATCAGTAATACTTGGCGGTGGTTCTTTGGGTTTACCACGACCAAATAGTCTATTCATTTTGAAAAATTATTACTTGGATTCTCAAAAATACAATGAAAATAACAACTTTTGACAAGAGGATTTTCGGGAAAATTCACAATAACTTTTCTGATAAGTATTGCGCAGACGTGAACAGGGTGTTGACAAAGGTGCAACTTTATTTTTTAAAAAAAGTACCTTTTAAAATAAAATAATTTCTCTTCATTTTAAACAATGAGAGTTTATGAACTATGTTAATTATTTTCAATACTTTAAATTATATATGTGGCTTCCAATTATAATAAATAATATTAATACAAATATTGATTGCACATTTTGTCATGTTGGTAGAAGCGGCAGAGAAGGGGTTAGGGATTTTCTAAATCTCAGGTTGGCACTATTTTTCACTGCAACTTTGCTACTTCGACAGAAATGGCAATATAACTCTTGTAATTAGTAAATATTATACATTTAACAGAACACTAATTGAGTAAAGTATTTTTTTAAAATTTTTATTCTTAAGTGACAATAACTTTTTTATTGTTTTTAAAAGTTATCATTTGAATTCCTGCGCTTAATTAAATGAAAATATTCAAGACCAATTAAAACGTTTGTTTCTCTTGTATAAACCAATGGACGTAGTATTGAACATGTTGAATGACCAATCAGAGTAGCTATTTTTATTCCCACAATGTTTACTGCAAAAGATTGTCAACGAACTTTTATCACCTCCTGTATTTTTTATACAAAGTGGTAGAATTTAATTAATTTTTTTATGTTTATTGTAAAGAATTAACTTTAAATTAATTGTGTATTCCATTTTCGGCAAAACAAATAAAGATGTTCATGAATTACACTGAATTTCTACTTGGCGAGCATCATTACAAAGCAGACGTATATTTTTGTCCCCTCTTCTATTTTTGCTCTAAGACGGTAAAAATTTATTTACTTTTTTACATAATTCTTAAAAATTGTTGTCAAGTTATTAACGGTTGATTATTTATTGATGTTTGTCCGAAAAAAATACAAATGCACATAAATGAAGTGATATATACAAGCGATGCAAAATTAAGTTATAAAATTCAATCATCCATCATTATTACATGGCTAGATGTAAAAATTGTTCTTATTTAATGTCGTTTTGTATACATTTTTATTAGTTGAAAAAAAATTATATAGTTAGAGGTTTTGTTAATTTTTTAAAGAAAATATATTTAAATATGAGTTCTAGTTACTTGTTCCAACTTGTCAGTACATTTTGAGGTTAGCTATGTTGTGGAGGGAAATATTTAAGATGTATGGTTCGTCTTAAATATAAATAATTCATTTTCATTTGAAAAATGTAAAAAAATGGTTTTATTTATTCATTTGATAATTAAAAGACAACTTTTGGATTAATTGTTTTGAGGATTAATGTTATTCTTTGTTAATTTCAATTTCGTATTAAGACTTTCTTTTATATATGTTATATTACAGTTTTTTCAATTTTTGTATAGGGCTCATTTTTGTGTTTAATTTATAACAAAAATATTTTTTCAGTTCACTTATTTGATGATCACATGTTTATAAAAATTGATGCTCCTTGAAATTAATGGAAATGGACAATATTTTCTGCAATGGTATTATTTAATTAATATTTTTGTTTAAATGAAGTAATTAATTGTTTTGATTTATATCAATAATAATTCTCTAAATTTAAATTGATAAAATTGTTTACTAATTTGATGTAGTTACTGACTTTTTGCTTTCTAATTAGTAAATTTTATTAATGAAAAGTAATTTCTACTAATTTATTAGTAACATTTACAAATTAAAAAGTATAAAATCAGTTATTAATTCAAATTATTAAACATTTTTACTAAAAAATATTTAGAGAGTACTTCATGTTAAATAATTATTTATCATACGTTGAATCGTATTTTTAGAAATAATTAAATTTAACAAATTAATTGAATTAAATGTATAATTGAATTTAATTTGCCATTGAATATTTTATTTATTTTTTAGTTCAAACGCAAATAATAATTCTGGAGAAACTGAAAGCCATGCAGAAGTGGCGGTGGCAATATATTATCCATTGTCCGAATATGTGTGAATCATCGATCGGTGAGTCATTTCTTTTCAACAATGTAACCATTTTCTAAATTTTCTTTTAAATTAAATAAATACAAGATTCTGATGTCTCATCAGTAAATATTTATAAAAATGGAGAAGGAAACTGACAATTTATAGTGCCATTATTAACAAAATGTTTTATTATGTATACTATTTTTAAAGATTTTTATGATTGAATACATTTTGGATATTTTAATCTCGAAATACAAGTTTTTATTAAATAATCGTCGAAAAGAAACTTATAAACACATATAAAATTGTCAAATAATGTTGCTGACTTGGCTGATAGAAAAACTAAAAGTATATTATGGAATGCAAACTTGTTTTTTTAAAAACATTTTTGTAAGGCATAAAAAATTCGTTAAAATTTTTACAATTTAAATTAATTGCAAATTTGGTCCTTTCCTTCTACTTTCTACATAAAAAATATTTTAAAACTATTTTAGATAAATTTTTGTTTATGCTACAAATATTATTTACAAAATTATTACTTTCTGATGAAATTAAAAAAAATACTTATAAATATTAAATAATTTTATTGCACTATGAAAACATGGAATCATGTAGAATTTCTATTTCTTTCTCCCTTTGAACTGCTCGAATTTTTTCTTTTCTGTACATTTCATAATTTTCATCGTCCGTGGGAAGTTCGTGTCTACATAAGGGACACGAATTTGTCTGAAAAATAAAGCAAAGTATTTTTTTAATGATCATTCCAACCGTTTTCTACCATTTTAACAAAGTTAGAAAGTTAAGTGTATAATAGTTTTTCCGAATTAAAAATTGACTGAAAAAGTGAGTTAATTTAATACTTTTTTTGTAGTGTTGACGCAGGTCAGGGGAATCAGGGAATGCAGGATAAAGTCAGGGAAAGTAAAATTGGCTAGGGAAATCAGCAAAAAGGTGAGAAATTTAATCAAAAGTACTCAAAAAATAAATTCTTGTAATTCCTAAGAAAATTATAGATTTTTATGACCAATATTCTTTGAAAGTATTTAACAGATTTAATTCATCTTGAATTTTTTTTTGTTTGTCTCATACACATTGAAATTGCAAAAGAAACAATAACATAGACCTTACATTTTTTAATTTTTAACAAAAATTGAATTTAATAAAATATGAAATTTAAACTAGTTACATTATTTTAAATTTTCATAAATTATTTATCTTAAAATTATTATTCATAAAGCACCAAATAAATAATTTCACCTAAGAATTACAAAAATAATTGATTTTTATGAGTTGTGTTTATAATTTTCATAAATTTGTATTTCAAATAACAATTTAAAAAAATTTGAATTTGAACTAGTTTTATTAAAAATTCTCAAGATGTTAGTTTTTAAAAAATTTTTAATTTGCTTTATTTAAAATCAGTTGAATTTTCGAACGTTATATATTTAATGGAAAGATTTTCGAATAACTGAATTTCGTAAAACGGAATTATAAACAAGTGATTTACAGAAGTATTTCAGGTGAATTTTCTATTTTTATTTAAAGAATTCTATTATTCAAGTAATTGTTTTCAAAAATTATTAAAAATAATTATTGATCTAGACAAGAATTGAATAGAAATCATGAAAATAATTTTAGTATTTATGATATATTTTTTAAATTTGAATTATAGTGAAAAGTAGTCCACAAATTCGAATTAGTGAAAATTTTTAATAACTCTTAGTAAAATTTTACTATTTCAGTTAATATTGTAAATTTATTTACTGGAGGTTTGTGAAAAGTTACTAAAAATTAGTAGAATTTTTATAAAATATAAATTAGTGGACGACTTATTACTAATTCATATTTGAAGGGTGGCATGACAAAAGGGGTCAAGCAACAATTTTATCAAAATCGAGATTTTTTTTGTTGAAAAAATCAAATAAATTCATTTACACATTTCTGTAAAAGGATTTTTTGTTTAATTGCGTTTTTAAATGAGTTTTAATAAAAATTATAATCATAAAATAGCCCAAAATTTTACTTGTAATGCAACTTAACTGAAAAACAAAAGAAATGCATAGTCAATATTATTATCAGTAAGTCAATAAGGTTAAAAATATTATTTTCCCAAATTTGAAAATGCCACGTATATGCGGGAAAAAAAATTATTAATAAAAAAGAAGATGAAAAAAATAAACGACGTGCAGGAGAAGCATTTACAAAAAGTAACGGAGAAGAGGTTTTACCTTAACTGTTCAATTTTCATGTTTTTATATTTAGGTAATTTTTTTCTCAATGTAATGGTAAACAATATGAATATCATTCTTTTGGTTATTTTTAAATATTTTTGAAAATAATTTGAATTTGAAAAATTTTGAACTGCTTGCTTATAAGTAATCACTTAATTCATTATTTTCTCGAAAACAAACACTTTTTTTAAAGAAAACTTTTTCACATTCGATTTATCAATTCAATATTAAGAAATTAATTTCTCAGTTTTTCTATAAATGGTATACTTTTTTAATAATTAATTTTAAAAGAAAATATGCGCAATTGACGTAACATTAAAACATCACATACTTATTCATTTTTCTCGTTAATTTCTGGGTTTATCTCATCAAAATGTTTTTCCTATGGTAAAGCATTATAATATCTCGAAACGGTTTTTTTTTGTTTTTTTTAATGACCTATAGAATTTTTAAATATGTTTTTTTCGCTTCCGGTAAAATCATGAAATTGTTGCTTGACCCCTTTTGTCATGCCACCCTTCATTTATAAAGTTGAAATTCAAAAAGTTAAAAACTTGATGTTTTACCAAATTTTAATTCTTATGAAAAAGTTTCCCAAATTATAAAATAGTTTTACAATATTTAATTTTTATTTTCTTTCGGTGTCATAAAATTTTATCTCTCTCTTATTCATCTTAACTCCTCTGTTCCAACACGAAAAAATCGTGACTTTTATAAAATCCCTTTTTGATTTAATAATCAAAGTTCCCTTTGTTTTACAGTATGACAATTAAAAATTATCATTCTCTTTTATATAAAATAGCAAAAATATAATTTTACCTTTTCCAGCCAAGGTAGAATGCATTCTTTATGAAATGAGTGTTTGCAAGGCATAGTTTTAGCTAAATTTTCAATTTCGAATTCCTTTAAGCATACTGGACATTGTTTATTGCGTTCGGTAATTTTAGTTTCTGATAAATTCTCAACTGCTTCTTTTGAAGCTGGTGGAGGAACTCTTTGACTTTGTTCATCCATTTCCCAAAATCCAAATTCCCTCAAAAATCGAGCCATGTGCATTAAATGATTTGGTGCCTCTCCATCATTTAAAGGTGTTCGTCCCATTTCCGTAAAATAGTCAGACATTCTATGGAAATAATTTAGTAAAAAATTTACCTAACAATAAATTAATTAGTGAATTTCAAATTCATCAAAAAAGTTACTATTTTTTCCTTATTTATAACAATATATTAATTTCCTAATTCTAATGCAATATCTCAACCCTTTCTTTTGAACATTATTTAAAGGTTATATAAAATAAATTATTTTGAATCTTGAATTATAATGTTGAATTTTTTATGCAACAGTAATTTATTCGCGAATAATATTAAGTAATTAAATACTGTGAAAATGTTGACGTAATTTTTTTTTAATAAATTTATGAAATATCAAAAATGCGAAATCATCTTGAAATGTGTTTTTATAAAATTTTAGTAAAACTATTGATTTTCTCTTCAGTTTTATGACAATTACGGAAAAATTTGATTAAAATTAAGTAATGTTAGAATTCGTTTACCTGAATATAGTTCGAAGAACAGAATTTCAAATATTTATTCCTGAATTTTAAGGATATGTCACTTTGATATTTGTCATTTATACTACATATAAAATCAGCTGATTCTGTGAAATTTTTTTTATCGAAAAAGAAACATGAAATGGAACGATGTCGAAGTACATAAAACCTTCTCGACTATCGATAGTAAACATAAATTTTTCATTTAAAATCTTATTTTTGCTCTCCTATGACGATTTAAGATATTTTTCGAAATAATTTCATAACTTTTATAAAATATAATTTTTAATTACTTTAATTTAAATTTGCCAATAACATTAAATTTTTTTTTTTAATTTAAAATTCAAAATTTTAAAGTAAATGTTCTGGAATGATGTATCGATACCGTCAGTAATCGATAAATCGAAACATTTATTTGAGAAAATTTTCTTTTTTTGTTAAACTATTTTGCCACTTTTTACTAAAATCATGCAGTATTGTAAAATTTTTCTTTTTTATAAACTAAAATCTTTAAAATAGTTTTTCGTAAGTTTAGCGTAGTTATATTTCTATGCTTACGCAGTGCAAGCTACTGATGGGCGCCATTTTATGAAAATCTAAAAGAAGCATTTTTCGAGAGCGCGTCATCTGTATATTGATTTAAATTATATTGCTTCAATTTTCTATTATATTTTCTATTTCAGTTCTTTTCTACTTCCTCCATTTCTCAGAATTTTCATCTATATTTACTTTTACTTTGCTCACATTTTTTTTATTAAATATTAAAAACTTTTCTTTTTTATACAATGAGAAACCATAAGTTTTATGCAAAAAAAAAACAAATTCAAATGCAAACGAATTTTTTGACCTTCGAATTTAAATGTCATTACTATTATATTAAGTCACATGTTAAAAAAATTTTAAGGTTCTGAAATACTTATAATTTTATTTTCGCCTTCTATTGCTGGCAGCAATTTTTGAAAATATTTATATTGATAAAAAATTTTGTACACTTTATCGTTAAAAATTTTGAGAACGTTTCTAAAATTTTATTATTATATTTCTTTCTTCATAAATTGCAAATACAAACTTCGAAATTTTTAAAGTTTAGAGTTCTATAAATTTTAATTAAAGTTATATGAGTTTTGATATATAAGTTCTATAATATTATTTATTAGAAAAAGTTGTACAAATAAACTTATATTATCTTCTTCTGTAAACAGTTTACTCATCTAAACAAAAAAAAAAACTTAAAAAATGCTGAAGTTTGAGGTATTTAAAATTCTTATTTATATAATTCATGATAAAACTTCTATATAAGTTTTTATAATAAGAGTACTGTAGTCTTCCAAAGAATTTCAAATACGATGAGATAACTATTTTCTTGTATCAATCATTTGGTTCATAACAAAACTTAAAATATCTTCATTGTACTGTCAAACATATTGAAATTTAATTGGAAAAATTGTTTGGTTATTCATTAAAGGAAATAAAATATTTCATTCAAACATAAATTATTATTATTATATTATATAAATTAAAAAATGTTGTCCAGTGTTAAAATTTACAATAAAAAGTATTTTTGAGTTTGCAGTTATTAGTATAATTGCAATTTGCATAAATGCTGTTGACTTTGATAACTCGGAGTTTAAAATTTTGTACTTGTATTGCTACATATTATATTGAAAGAAAAAAATTTGATTATTATATTATTGTCAATTCTGTAAATTTTTTAACGTTTGTAACATTTGATTCATAAGAAAGTATAGTCTCTAAATCTGAATTAGTTAAAAATAACTAATTATTGGTAAAATAATAATAATAATAATAATAAAATAATAAAAATAATAAATAAATAACTACAAAAAAGTCAAATTCCACTAATTGAATTAGTTACTACAAATTTTAGTCATTTTTACATATCCTAGAAGTGAATTTATCTCATAATTAGTCATTATTAAATATTTAATTAATAAACTATTACTATTTGAATCAGCGACTGACTGTTTGCTATCAAATTAGTTATTTTTAACTAATTAAAATTTAGAGAGATAATTGACTCTAAATTATTCATAATCAACTTTTAAGTTTGAAACAATATCAAGCATAAAATTTTTAATGACATTCTTTAGTTGAAAACAAAACAGAATATATTTTTGAATTATTAAATTTATGCTACACTTAATGGAAATACAAAAGTAATTTTAGATCACTTTGTTTAATTAATATCAATTTATAAAGTGTACTTAATCTCAATTATCTAACGCTAAAGTTTGATTTAAACAAAGTATATTTTATTTAAATACAGTAGATACCCCATTATACAATTTTAGGTAATTATATAAACATTTTCTTAAAATCATTAAAATACATAAAAACGCAACATTTTTTCTAAAAATCCAAACTTCATATATTATATATTAGAAATAACTCATATTGTTTAACTTTTTTTAAAAATATATTAATTGCCGTTTGTAAAAGTAATCTTTTCTCTTCATAGCAGGGGTATGTCATTATAAGAACAGAATTTTCAATTTTTAGAAAATGTATGGTAATAAATACTTATAAACTTTATAATTAAAATAAATAATTGTTTATGCGGATAATCGAAAATCCGGATAATGAAGTTCTTACTGTAAGTGGTTTTTGTAAAAAATATTTTTTTCTCAGTGCAGAATTTACAGTTTTTTAAATTTTAAGGAAAGTTTTATGAGTTTCTGATAAGAGTTCTTCAAATAATCAAGAAAATAAGCCATGAAAGTTTATGCTGTAGACCGTGTATGAAAATAAAAATCAAATTGTTTGATTTCATTTTGAGGATTCAAGCAAAATTAGATTTTGGCATTGGTTAAATTAATTTTGATTGTTTATGACTTTAACCTGGAAAACCTGGGATTGTCAGGGAATTTTATAAAATCTTATTCTGTCAATGAGCGATTACACGTCAAGTGATCCAGGGGTCTTTTTGTGTAATGTTTATTTCAATAATTTTTTACTCTTAAACAATTAAACATACAAATTTGACAAAGTACATTTTGGAAAGGTTTTTTCATCCTCTTTCGATTGGAAATAAGCATTTTGAAAAAAAAATTTTTTTGACCCAAAAAAATTAAAATTGAAAATAAATTTCAATTTTTGAGGGAGATGGATACGATTTTTTTTTTTTTTTTTTTTTTAACGAAAGCTGAGGTTTTTTTCTAAAAGGACATATAAAGTGGGACTAGAATGTTTAAACATTGAAAAACAGAGTTTTCTACTCGCCGGAGCGCTCAAAACTCGGTTTTTAGCTCCGTTTTGGAGAAAATTCTTTTTTTCAATGTTTAAACATTCTAGTCCCACTTTATCATTTATATGCCCATTTAGGAAAAAACCTCAGCTTTCGTTTAAAAAAAAAAATCGTATCCATCTCCCTCAAAAATTGAAATTTATTTTTAATTTTGATTTTTTTGGGTCAAAAAATTTTTTTTTTCAAAATGCTTATTTCCAATCGAAAGAGGATGAAAAAACCTTTCCAAAATGTACTTTGTCAAATTTGTATGTTTAATTGTTTAAGAGTAAAAAATTATTGAAATAAGCATTGTACTGAAAAACACAAAAATTTAACCCCTTCCCCCTCGAAAAATATTGGACTAGGTAAAAAAATGTTTTCACGAAAAATTACTATCTATTAGTACTACAAAAGCCCCAAGTTTTGCTACGATTGGAGAAAAATTTTTCTCGACCTTGATTACTTGACATGGAATCGATCCAATACGGTATTTCTAAATTTTAGTTTCTTTTGGTCAACATTTTCCTTTGCGTAACTTTAAAATTAATATTTTTAAATGCATTTCAGAAACCCAAAAATCGTTATTAAAATGTTTAAAATACTCGTTTAATTCTAAAAAATTCTGAACGAAACTAAATTTTTAAATTCCTATCATTTTTCTCTATATTTTTTCGCCTACTTTAAATTAAATGTGGTGCAATCCAAAGAAAAATACCTTTGAAGCAAAAAATTAATATAAATAGGTATATAAAATATATATTTATATTCATTTTTTTTAAATATATAAAAATATAAACAACTAATATTAAAAGTTTCATTACAACTAAAATAAATTATCAAAATTAAATTTGGTTTTACAAAATTAAACAAAAACTTTTAATTGAGTTAAAAATAACACCATAACAGAACCTTAAAACGATTTGCTTTTAAGGTAGGTACTTTTCTTTGGAGTGTATCATAAATAATCTTAAAATTTTACTTTAAATTTTAATTATTTATAAAATTAAACATTAATAACTAATATGTTATTCAGGGCTGATAAAAATCATTATATTTATAAAAAAATCAAAAAATCATAAAAATTTTTTTTTAGGAAATTCGTTTTTTAACGTTGCAAATGATAAAATTAATAATAAACACGTCAAAAACTACTTTATTTTTATTAAGAAAATATTAAATTTTAGGTTAACGCGCTTAAAATAAAGTAGTCATTATAAAATGAGGGTAAAAATGAATTAAATTATTAATATGTAATATATTATATAATTTTTACTACACTTATACATACTACGTATATAAATTCTGGTTATAATGAAAATTTCTTTTTTAAAAACTTTAAGAAACTAATAGAATACTGATATTTTATGCTATTTTTTGGCCCAAATATAAAATACTGATTTTTAATCTTCAAATAACTGCTATCAAATTAACAGAAACTATTGAATATTACATTCTGATATTCATAATTCTTTTTTACTTTTTTGAATTTAAATCTTTAAATAAAACTACTAATTTAAAATGCTTTAATAAGAATAATATTTGATTTTTATCTACAAAAAAATAAAAAATATCTAATAATTTTAGTTAAACAAATTTTTTTATTTAAATCGTGATTTAAAAAAAATTGATTTAAATCATTGCAGCCCTGATATTATTAATAATTTACTTGAAGGCTTTTTATATAATTGAGGGGCTGGATGCTATAATGTGTTACGCGCCATTCACTTAACATGGCGCGTAACACATTATAGCATCCAGCCCCTCAATTATTAACCCCTTTAACTGCGGATGACGAAGATTTGACGGCCAAAATCTTCGTCATCCGCAGTTAAGGGGTTAATAATTAGATAAAAATTTATCAAAACAATTTTATTTTTGGGCCTGGATTTTTTTAAAAAGTGGTCTGGTAAACCTGAAAAAGTCATGGAATTGTAAAAAGCATGTTTTGTGGCAACCCTAATTAGAAGCATTTAAGTACAAGGATGGACAAAAAATTAATAACAAAATTCGGAAATATTTCATTAGAAATAGAGCGAAAATTAAAACAGACAAAACCAGTGCTGCTACATTAGAAATTTAGACACTGTTTAACAATTTATTTATTATATTTTCAAGAAAGGTTTTAAAGTTTATTTAAACAAAGAAATAATATTAATCCAACTTTAACTAAGTGAACATAACTTATGAATTTAAATAATCTCAGAGTAAAGTTATGCCAATGATTTATTTATTTTTATATTCAGAAAAAGGTCCTAAAATATATTTAAATGAAAACAAAATAATATATTTAACAGTTCATTGTAGACTGTTAATTTTTATTTTAATTACTATCCGAATTTGATATCTTGATTATTCTTAAGATTTCCTCCAAAAGAATGGGAATCTGTTTCATACCACCCATTTTGAGAAAGTTAAAAACGTAAATTTTCGCTTTTTCTTTAGATCTCTTATTAATGATAATTAAAAACCTCGACAATCGTCGGAAAACATAGAAAAATAGTTCATTTACTCAAAAAATGTTGATTAAGACAAAGAAACACATTTGAGACACATTTTTAGCCTTTACACTTTAGGGAGTCGGTATGGGATAATTCTATGAGTTTTAATTAACGTGAGTTTTAAGACACCTGTCAATAATTAAGGTTTCATTACAAAGAATTATGTAAAAATAATGTTATCATTTTATTCTTAATAAAAAATATGACAGGTTTACTCTAAATGGAAACTCGAAATATAAAGCTTCTAACATTAGTAAAAACAATAAATTTTTATCCAATTTAATTTTTTGTTGTTTAATAATTTAAATTTAAAAATTTATGACTTAACAGATAAAATTTTTCTCTAAAATGCTCTGAAATGAGTATTGCAATTAAAGTCTATGAGTTTTATGAGTTTCTATATAAGTTGAAAATTATTATGAAAATTTCTACACTGTAAAAAAAAGGAGTTAAATTTTAACTCCCCAGGGAGTCTATAAAAGTCGCACCCAATTTGGGAGTTAATGCCAGGGGAGTTAAATAAAAGGAGTTAAAATTTAACTCCCAAATGCTAACTCCCCATGGAAAAAATAACTCCCGCGGGTGTTAAATGAAGGGAGTTAAAAATTGACTCTCTTTTGGAGTTAATTTTTAACTCTAAAAATTTAACTCCCTACTCCCGAGTCCGTTAACTCCCTAAATTTTTTACAGTGTATAAAATTGGTATTTTTTACAGTTTACTCTAAACTGAAAAATCCGAAAAAAATGCCACAATTGAAAGTGTGAAATTTGAAAGTTAACAAAATTTAGAGTTCCAATATATATTATTATTAAACTTCGAGTTCTAATTAAGGCTATATAAATTCTAGTGAAAGTTTTGAAATTATGACAAAGATTTCTACAAATAATGCTTTTATCTTTATCCACAAATGGGGCAAAATTATATATAGAGTTATAGATGAATTTCAAAATGTTGACTTTTTTGAAAATATCTCTTTTTCTATTTAATATAATATTGATAAGTAAAATTAAATCAATCAATTTAAAAGTGTGAATGAAAAATGAAAAAAAAATTGTTCTCCCTCAAATTGACCTTAAAATTCAAGGTCAAATTCTTAATTTCAATATATTTAAAAATCAGTTTTTTTTAAACACGAAGTTGCATTTTCATTTGTTAAACGTTAATTTATAACCTACTATATTATTATTTTTAAAGTACAATCCTAAAGTAATTTAATATCATAAGTTCAAGCAGCTCAGGTAATGAGAAATAATAAAAAGAAATGATATTTCTTCATACTAAAACGCTTATAAATTAATGACCTATATATATCATTAAAACGATTAAATTTGTTTCATAAATTTCGAAAAGGGCTCAATTCTGACAACTATAATATCAATTTTCTCCAATCTACTCTCATTTAGGACAGCTACTTTAACATTTGCTCATGTAACATAAAAGCTGTGTAATTATCAAAAAGAGTTTGATCCTTTTTAATTAAAGCTATTTTCATCCTGATTAACTCACTTTTGGATTTGCTTTTTAACTAAAGAAACTTTAGGTACTCCTAACTCTGGATGCCATTTACTCTCTAAATATTTTTCAGCTTTTTTACAGTTTGTAGTTTGCTCTAAACGGGAAAATTCAGAGAAAATTCTGGAAAAATATTTTAACACTAAAATGGATTAAAATAACCTGCAACTATTTAATCCATAAAGGGTTAAAAAATCTATTAAAAGGATTATCTTTTTAAAATGTTATAGAAATGGTTTATAGTTTTGACTTAGACACAATTTTTTCATTGAAAAAATGGAGTCAGAAATACATTATTTTAATTTTTTTATTGGGTTTGGCAACTCTTTTTTTATTACTTCTTGATGTACTGTATAGTTGGGTTTGAAAAATATGCTGTATATACTTTAAAATTTTTTAAAAATGTATAAAGTTCTTTTAACTTTTATTATAATAATATTATTTCTATATTTAATATAATGACAATTAGCTCTAAAGTTAATTTCATTTCAGATCTGCTTCTTTCTTGAACTTTATATTATCATACTTTATGCACTAAATGAAAATAGTTATCAAATTTTATAAAAACTTTTTTATTGTAACGAATTCGAAATTGTATCTTTAAGGTTTTCCACAGGTCAGGAAAGTCAGAAAAAAGTCATGATTTTTTATTAAAAGTACTGTAAAAAATTAAATTTTTATTATTTATAAAAAAAATGTAACACCAAACCATAAATTTTTTCTTTTTTTTGACAATAATTTCTTTAAATAATTTAATTCTTGAAAAATTATTATTTCTAAATTATTAAATGATTAAATTTTACTTAAATATTTCGAAATTAATTGAACTTTAAAAGAGTTACGTTTACAATTTTTCTAAATAAATGAAATTCAAAATATAGTTTCAATTCGAAATTTTATGAAAATTTCAGTTTTTAATGAATTTAATTAGAAAATTTAAAGAATTTAAGTTTTCGTAAACTTTTAATAGTTTAAATTCTTCTGAAATTAGTTAATTTTTTTTAAATATGTATTTAATTAATTATGAAACATAATGGATTTGCAGACGAATTTTAGTTAAAAACACTAAAAAATTAAATTTTGAAGAAATTACAAATCATTATGCAGAAATTCATTAAATTTCAAAAATAAAAAAAAATTTCGCAGAGATTCAATTATGTTAAACATTTTTAGAAAATTCGTGGAAAAATTTCAATTATCTTTATAAATAATAAAATTCCTCTCCAAAATTGAATTATTTTCAAAATAATTTTCCTAAATTCAATGATTTCCAATATTTTAATAAAATTTTCCAAGATAATTCAATTGCTTAGAAAACAAATTGTTCATTCCATGAACAATATTGTTGGTAAAATTCTACGCAAAAAATTTAATTATTTTCATAAATAATAGAAATTTTCCAGCAATTTAATTATTTACAAAGTTTTTATAAATGTCTTCGTAACAATCCCATTATTTTCATAAATAATAAAATTTGTTGCAAAGATTTAATTATTTTAAAAAATAGTCAAACTCATCCCTGCGAATTTGAATTATTTGTACTACAATTTTAATCAAATTCCTTGAAAATTGTAATCATTCTTATTAAAAATTTCATTAAAATTTATCGAAAAAATTTAATTATTAAAAAATTTGTTGATGAAATTATTTATTTGAGTTCAACTTTAAGAAACATTCATTTATTTAATAAATTATTTATTTTTTGTCAAAAATCCTAGAAAATAATAATTGAATTGAAAGGATGAAAATGATTTTGAAGAAGTTTCAGTAACGACATTCTTATAATATGAAATAATGATTTTATCACTCGGTCATCTTTCATTATTATAAAACATGAAGAAATCGAATCTTTGACTCGAAGTGATCGATTTCATGTTTCATGATAAATATGCTTATAAGTTATTGAATTTCAAAAAGTTTGAATTTAAAAGTTTTGATAATCTTAATACACTTGGGAAAATAATAATTAAATATTTATTTTAAACAAAACTATATTGATTTTTTCGGACAATATTGCAATAATTAAAGAAATTCGTAAATAAATGTAATTGACCATTTGTGTAGTATTAATCATTTTTATTTAAAAATATTCTTTAGGGACAGGGAAAAAATAAAAATGTTGTTTTCTGAAATCACGAAATAGTGAGGGAAAAATAAAATAAAATTTTTGTACCAACTCTGATCATACATCCACTGTAAAAAATGTAGGAAGTAAATAGCTACCGGTGTAAAGAGTATAAATTTTCTATTTAAAAGTGTTGTTCAAAAGTGGATTAAACACGAGAGTGAAATAAAAGGATTAAATCATTAACTTCCTTGGGAGTTATTTCTCAGTTACATTTAGTGAAATAACTATAATTAAGAAAAAATGTGAACTCTAAATTTTACTCCCTTTGTCCTAACACCAAAAAGATGCGACTTTTATACAATACCATAAAGAGTTACAATACTTAATTCATTTTTTTTATGTGGTCAGCTGATCATATTATGTCTCTGCAGTTCAAAAATCTCAAATGTACGAAATTTATTTATTTCTTCTTCAAATTTTTTTGGAATAGCATTGCGTCAACTGTTGAAAAACTAAATTATAATCAAGGTTCTAAATGCTGAATTTTGTTTGTGCTTTTTATAGTAGTCAGTAATTTTTGAAAATATTTATATTGGCAGAAAGTTTCATTCATTTGAACGTTGAGAGAACTTGTATATCATATATTGCATTTTGTACGGGAATATATAATAATAACTTGGAAGCTTTAATGCTTCTCAATTTATAGTCAGATATTAAATTACGATTTATCAATCACAGTAATTCTAACTAAATTTACAGAAGGTAGAAATTAGATTTAAAATTTCACTCTAATTTCCTGAAATATGACCTAAAAAGCCTGAAAGAGAACTAAAATTCCAATTCTGTGTTCTAATTAATAGAAATATGTGTGAATATATATATTTATTATATTTATTAAAATAGACAATAAGGAGTCTGACATTTTTGAAGAATTCAATTAAAGAAAGGACAATATAAATTTTAATCTGGTATAATACTCCTATGATGATTTTATTACGTCCATTCCTAGACTGCACGTACACAGGCACACAATGATATTGTAACAGAGTGTATGTATATCGTGTACCCTCAATCGAGTTTGTGCTGCTGGAGGACTGGAAATGGAAATGTAGTGGGAGTGGGAAAGAAACTAGACTTTCAGTGCACAGTGCAGGCTAGTACAGTACCGACTGTGTTGTCGTTCGCTCGCCTCATCCTTGGTACGCAGTGTGTTCCATTTATATATCGGTTCTTCGCGCGTGCTCCAGTGGGTGGCAAAATTCATGAGTGCATGTGTCTTCTTTGTCAGAAAAAGAAAATTTATCCGCCAAAACTCTTTCGCTAAAGAGTGGCGCGGGCGAGTCCACCTGTTAACATGTATAAAAGTACATAATGTCGATAGTTTGAAATATTGTGAGTAAGAAGTGTGTGTGTGTGTGTATGTGTGTGCTATGATCAGCGACGTCACTACCGCGTGCAGTTAGTTCTCTCTTCTCTTTCTCTTCGCAAAGTTCTCAAGTTGTTCAGCTGGAGTTTTGCTTTGGCTTCAACCAGTGTCAGTGTGCGTTTCTCCATTGCATCCTCCAGAGAGTGTGTCTTGGAACATCCATATCCATACTGTGAGTGTATGCGAGTGTGTTTATTGCAACCCCCTCAACGAGAGATGGACCCGCTATCTTGACACACGAGAGCACTGCCTCAATTCTCTCGCCACTGTCACATATACTAGTAGGTTAAATGTTTTAGATCTCTTCTATTATATAGAAATTAGACGCTCCATGTTTTATAGTCGAGCAGTGTGTTCGACTTCTTTAATGCGTGTCATGCACTCCAGGATTGTAATAAGTACCGTGCGCTTATAACTTGCGGAGGAAAACAAAAAGCCACTCTTGGAATGTCATTGAAATCCTACCGCAAAGTCCTGGAAAAGGGCAGAGAATGAGGTTAATCAGAGATCTTCATGATACTTGAGGGGTGACATGTCATAAAAGTATAAAACCCATTTGGAATCAAGTTGAAGGTTGTTGCGTTTAAAGGACGAGAAAATGCTGTTCTTTCAAGGTAACTTTTTATTGAAGGCAGCATTTTTTTTTCTTTTAGGTTGCAACTAGTTGAACATAGTATTAATTAGCCATCAGTTTTTGATGCACTCAAACTACTATTAATTGACACTATCAACAACTGTCGGACTTTTTAACTACTCTGGCAACTTTCATTAGGATTTCAAGTGATACCATCATAATTGCCAACTATGTTGATTTGCAATTATTTAGAAATATCTCAACCATTAGTCTGATGAAACTTTCATGAATGACACAACCCTTAAACTTTGATCATTAAACCTGAAGTTATATCTCTATAACCATGTCATTATTAGGAAATAGATATCACATTTATTGCACTGAAACTATTAGATATAGTGCTATTTAAATTTATAATTGAGTGTTATTTATATACAGTAAATTAGTAACTGTCTTTTGGAAATCCTAAATCATAACAAGTATGGTACTCTGTGAGCTAAAAATTGAATATATTTGTAATAAAAGCCAGCATTGAATTATTTAAAAATTCTGCTCATTACAAATGTAATAGTCACTTACATCTTTATGCTACTGTTGTTTAAAATACCATGTTATAAAGTTTTAAACAAGTATTTCAAATACCCCTCAATTCAAAACTAATATAAAAGTAAGATCCTGTATATAAGACCATTAAATATCTGATCAAGATCACTTTAATCCCAGTTTGATCGTCTAGATAAGTATTCGGTATAAGAAAAAGCATATCACGTTAATATTAAAAAATGCCTGGTAATTTCTTATTCAAAGCATGAAAGAACTACAAGTGACACGCTATTTAAATGGAACCCAACTTTTTTTTGTGTACAGAATAATACTTCAGTTATTTTATTATTTTTTGCAACAGTAAAAAGAGTCTTCTGATTTCAACCATTTTTCATGCTGAATTTATGATCTTTAAAGCAGTAAAATCCCACACAGACAACGACAGACTTGACTCAAAATTATGATGCAGGCGAAGATTTTGTTTTTACTATAATGATTAGAAACGTGCTCAGAATCAATTTCTTCTTGCGCGATAATTGAAACACCCTTTTAATATGATTTTGTTAGTATAAAAAATTGACGATATTGCCAGTATTTAACCATTTATGAAAATTATTGGTTTTCTATTAGGATTGAAATCTTGGTTTGATAATCGATTAAACGTTAAATAGTATAACTGATGCAATTAAAAAAAGTGTCTTTCTATTGTATTTACCATATTGTACTATTAAAGGCAAAAAATATTTGAATTTTTTTTGTTCAGCTGAATGCTTCAAATTTTACCTATAGATACTCTTATGATGATGCTCATCTTTAGATTTATCTATTAAATATCTTAGAATCTATCATTAATGAACCAATTGAATTAGAAAGATCAATTAGATTTTGCTTCTAATTATTAATTATAGTAAATGTTTATTTATCTATTTATAGATACTTGTTCTTTGCAAAAATTATATATGTCAGAAATTATTACGTAAGTTCGCCATAAAAATATAGTCAGTCTATCTAATATCATCATCAGGAAAATTACTGCGATCTTAAAATAAGTATATTTGGAACAGTAACTTAATTTACTTTGAAAATGGGTTATGATACTTTTAAAAAGTTAAATTAAAGATAGAAGGGAAGTTGCCTAGTTTTGAAGAAGAGTAAATGTGACTTGTTTACGTGGAGAAACTTGTTTGTACGGATGCTGCATTCGAAAATAGAAATAAGTAAAGGGTTGATTGAAAAAGTCATCCAATTAGATGAAATCCGAAGCTTTGTTTTATGCAGCGTCATTTTCGAATTTAAACTACGATAGGAAATCAATTTTCATCCTGAGAGAAGAAAGAAACCCCTTTATAGGAACATTCTTCTTGGATGAATAATTTCAAGTGATGAATTTTTATAAAAAAAAATATGTCTCTGATAAAAATGTAGAGTAAAGGTAATTTAGAATTTATTAAAGAATAAATATTTGGTGCTTATTTTTAACTTTAGTAGCTACTTTTCAATTAGATATCATTAAGTTATATAACGGAAGTAATATGATAATGATTTATTGAATAATGTTCTTTTATTAAAAATATAAAAATTCATCATCTCTTTGATTGCTTTTGAGTATAAAAATAAGATTTCACATTTTTGGAAACTCATCTAATTTGTCTTGGAGGCCAAGTTTGCTTACAAAGAAAGCAACGGAATAGTTTAAAATCTAAAGTTTAGCAGTAGATAACATCATCAGGTTCATTATGATGTTTTTTTAACTCGGGGGAAGATGTTTTTTGGTTTATTTAGAAAACAGAGTGTTAGAATTTAAGATTGATGTTATACTAAAACTTATTTTATTTTCTTGTAAAATAAATTAAGTAAACCAATTAGTTTAATGGCACATTAAAAAAATGAAGTCCATAATTTTCATGAAAAGAAAACATTTAGAATTTGTAAAAATCAACCTGAATGAAAAAACATGTTTCTTCTGAGAGAGAATTTGTCTTTTTTCACAAAATAATAGGAATAAAATTCCAATAGTTGAAAATCTTACAAAAGAACCATTAATAGAAATTGACAATAATAAATTAACCTTTGTTTGAAATTAGAAATTCTTCAATTACAAAATTTGTATTAACATTTAAACTACAATTGCGTTTAGAAGTTACTGTGGGTAATTAATTAGAATCGCTATTTTTGTAATCATGCAGATTTACATTTGCTTACATTTAAAGTCTTTTGTTTCGAAATATTGCAAAACTGCGTCTCATAAAAAAGGTAACATATTCTTTATATATAGCTTTTACCATATATACAAAAAGAAAAGAAAATTATCGCTTGAATTTGACTCATCCTGTTGCGATTAATTCACTTAGCGTTATACGATTTCAATAGAATTTCATCAGTCCTTTTGAAAACTTTGTTTGTCACGAAACAATTCGCACCTGACAACTTGCTATGACAGCTGCAGGTGCTATTTTACCTCTCTTTTAAAAACGTCAGGGTCGATTCTGCATTGCGTGCCTTATAACATTATCAGTAAAGAAAAGAAGAACAATAATTTAATGGAGGTAGAGGAAAGAAAAAAGGGTGTCACGAAAGAAAAATGTAACGAGATGAAGAAAAAGGTACACACTTAAAAAAAATATAAAGAAGGAGACAAGAAAGGGATGAGACAAAGAAAAGTTTGTCTACGACATTGAGCTCAAGGATGAAACTTGTTTTGGTTGCTTCTTCTCTGTAACCAGAAGAAGAAAAAAAACGTTAGTTATTCTGAACTGCATATCGGTGATACGCTGACACGCAAGAAAAACGAGTCGCTAAGGATTTAATTCGAGTTCTGAAAGAAAAAGCACACTGAAGATGAAAGTAGAACAAGATTCATCTCGAAAACTATCTAATTACTCGGAGAGTATTCCTGAGCCACATTAAAATAACGCGCACATGGAATGATGGGATAATAACAATTTCAAAATTAAAACACTTTCATGCTAAACTTTTTTACATTATTATTATTATTGTCATCATCATCATCATCATTCGTATATTGAAGAAACATTAAAATGAAAGTGCATTAGAATTAATTTTGATTGATAATCACTTTCTGCTTGTCACTTATTTAAATGCAAATGACAAGATTTCTTCAAACTTTTCAAGATGTTAATAAACTAATTCCGAATATTCATCCTCATCAAAAGTTTCGGAATTTAACATAAATCATTCTGTACCGTTTAAGAGGGAACTGATGTAGACCAAAATGTATCTATAGTTGGAAGTAATTATTTCTCTGGTATCTGAGCCTCTCTATGTCGATCAAAGGATTAACTATTCAAATGCCTAAAGGTCAATGCAATTTAACTGGAATCTAAAATTAATGACTATGATGGGTCCAAAGAAACTGCACCAACGTTATAATTAGATAACACTAATTTTTAATTTATGATCGACAAAACTAAAACTGTCTGCACTCTTTAAATATGCAGCAGAAACATCCGAATGAAAGATTAGAAAGGACGTAATTTGGAAATCGACAAATGAAAAACAAAAATGTCTAGCGAAATCGTAATCTTCCCCCCCTTACACATTAGCATCTAACAATCGTACAGTGAAATCAAACTAATTAACTTAACTAGAACATTGCAAAATGAAAATTAAGAAATCGTTGCCATGCTCGGTAATTACAAAAATGCATTAATTTCTTTTTTTTGTCTTTTATCATGCGTAAATAAATGAGAAAAACATCGAAAATTGTGCAGAATAACATTTGATTATATTTGGTTATATGTTTTTAAATTTATTTTCTCCTATTTTGAAATAAATATAATAAGTTTAAAAGAAACTCATTTCTGTAATAGTACGCAGAGAATAATTGGTTAAAAGTTTAATAAAAATTCGTAGAAAATTGAAGTATAAAACCATCACGGAATGTCGTTTGAATAAGTAAAGAATCCAAACTGTATATAGTATAACTATAATGACAAAAGTACAACTGTTTTTTTTTCTCCTATCCTAGGCGCACAAATATCGATTGTAAACGTTGTTTCAACGAACCCTTTCTATGAATCACGTCGTCAGTGACTGTTCGTGTTGGTATAATGCCATTGCTGAGCCTCCGTAATCATGGGGGCAATTCCCTGACATACAACCATATGGGGGTAGAGCTAACATATATATGTATATACTTTTAAACAGGAAAAGTACATCCTGGCACTCCTATGGGTACTTTATACCTTAAAAATGCCCTTCGTTCTTTTTCCATTCCACAGGCACCAAAGCATACATGTATCGTTTATGGGCTACTCCCCTATTGGCTTAAACATTTTTTTCGTGTAGGCATCTCTATATATAAATTTATATGGCTTCCTAAAAGTAAATCCCATAAAACTCATATAATTTTTCATTGGATCCGATACTAAAGCGAAATGTAACTGTAAATCTGTTTGATACCTTTTCCATTTTTAGGAGGTATAGAGAGAATTCTCTCGTTTCAAAAGCTGAAATTTATTTTCAAATTGTCTTGATTTATTTCCAAATTTTTTTACTTGTATTTTTATAGTTTTTTTCATATTTTAGACAAAAATTTGTTATTAATTACTCTGTAGGGGTTTTTCTTTCAGAAAGATAATTTTCCAGTTTTCAATACACAAAAAAATGGAAACATTCGAACTTATTTTTTTATTTTTAAATAACTACTATAATTTTAACACATGATTAATTGAAGTAACTATAATATTATTTCATGCATTGTGATATTGTGACTGCCAATATTAATTCAAGAATGAGAATGTAGAAACAGGTGCTTTAAATTTTGAACCAATATTGGTCTATAAAAGATTTTATTTGAAAAAAATTAATGGTATCGTTATGCATGTTAAAGTGATTTCTAAAACAAATCATTTCAGTTCTGCAGGAGTGAGTTCTTTTAAAGTTGGATTTTATAATCAATAGAAGAAAAAATAAAAAAAGTTTATGTCGAACAAGTGTTAAATCCTATGCTTGGCATTGATTTTCTAAACTTCGAGCAGCCCAATATTTGTCCAGCCTTGATTTCTTCTAAATTGAATTAATATCTTGCTATCAAGAACTGTTCAATTTAACGCCAATTAGTAAAAACTGTAAATTTTTGAAACTATTGTTAACTCAATTTTCCATTAATTGCTGTTATTAAAATTTGAAAGTACAAGTAACTAAAAAATTTACCATTGTAAACTACAAATACCATTGTTGTAACGTGTAATTATTATCGAAATTTTCATTCATTTAAAGTAAAAATTGATTCTTCGTTAAATTTATCTTAACTGCAAATCTAAAATACATTCTAATCTCTATTTTAATAACTATTATCCTTAAAATTATCATTTTATTCTCGTGCTCCTTGGATATTATAACATTTTCAAAAATGTATATAAGCCTCGGCACACTTTAGATTACGTGAGCTGATAAAGTCTTCATTGACTTTCGTTAAAAGGAGAAAGATAATTTCTTAACTGATGTCGGACATTGATAAAGATGTTCCGGTTATTGTCAACATTTTCAAGTTCTAATTTAATTGTAGAAAAGTGAAATTCGGACAGATTTTGAGTAATCCGTGTGGCCCGCTTTTCTTTTCTTTAAAGAGGAACATCACTTTCGCTTAAGATCGAATTTATTCCAACAAAAAGAAAAGGAAAGAATATAGAATAAATATTGTTAAAAATTTACGGTTATGATCACAAACAAAGGCAGAGTGGCCTTGATCAGATTAAGATTAGGTTATTTCGTTAAATTAACTGAAAATTGTTGTGCACCTACGGGAACCTTATTGTCATTCACTGTTAAATGATGCTAATAACACTTTTTTCGACATTTTGTACTAATTATTATACTTATGTTTTTTAAATTTTTTTCACTTTTCTTTTTTACTTTTCCATTTCTTTAAGACTTTAAAGATCTTTTATCTTTAAAGATTTTTTATCTGCTCAATTTTGATCTAAATGCCTCTCTTTTCATTGTCTGTTGGAGTTAATGTATTTAAATTTTTTAATTTAATTTGGTTTTCTCTAAATTTTACTATTTGTTTAATTTTTGAACAATTATGCGCAGAATTTCACTATGAAGTAGAAAGGAAATTACACACACTAAATATTCTGTTGAATTCTTTTAAAGTATTTTACATACTGAAATTACACTGGCTATATCTTCCTTCTTTGAAGTTAAAGTAATTTTCTTTATGGAAGCATGAGAAACAACAATAAATCAGATGATTGATCCACCGAAAAAAGAGAAAAGAAAGCAGAAGGAAAAAAAATCTGTAAAAGCTGAACGAATTTCACTCTTAAGTCTTTTAAAAGTATTCGTAAAATAATGATCGACAATTGATAGGTAAGAGACTAATGTTAGATATCACAGCAATTTGAATATCAAGTTCCAGGAAGGAATATACAAAACTGATCGTAAATTACTAATTGTCGGTGCCTTTTCTTATCTGTACATTCATCTTCCTTATATGCTAGTTCTTTATACTGAGGAGTCATAAAAAGAAAAGTTAACTAGAAAAGAGATATTTTGTGTCATTGATTAGTTGAAATATATATTTTATATGCGCAAAGAAAGAGGAATTGTTTATCAGATTATTGGAATTAACTATTTGGTTTGGGTTTTTCTAATCGATAATTTGAGATTAAATCCAAATTTTTGAAAATGTAATTACTTCAATCTTTAAAAATGATATTTTTCAGTTTTTGTATAAACAATTCCGATTGTGAAGGTAAGAATCGTATTTTTTTTCTCTGAACTAAATAATATTATTTTGTGTTCCGTCCGGATATTTAAAGTAGGATACTGAAGAGGCGAAAGTTGCAGAAAGCATAACGCTCTAAAGGGTCTACGACTCTTCAGTTGGCGATTACTTACGGTTCTTTTAATTCAATTTTCACACGCAGCATCCGTTTCTTAAACTTTTAATTTCCTTTTTACTGTGTACCACGCACATAATGTGTTTTCGCAAGTAATTATTAGAAAATCATTATCATAACTTATGTTCTAAAACATAATTCCAAGTATACATCTATTTTATAATTTATTTTATTATTTCATTGGAAATTCTTCTATTTAGTTTCATTTTTATTCTGTTTTTAAATTTTTACTTCTTAACTTCATCGTTCGCTTGAAGTTGACATAAAAATTTCTTAGTAATTATATGTTTATTTTTCAATGATATTTGAGAGAGAAATCAGTTGATCGAGTAAGTTGGTGGAAGAATCGATTGTCACGGCCAACGATCTCCGTGATACGTCGCGTTGTTTCAAGTGTACCGAGTGACTCGTTTAAATCGATAGATTTACCTGTAGAACTTTTTTTTTGCTTTTAAACAGAGTCGAGGTACTTTTATATATATATCCTGAAAATCGAATGTCTCCTCCGTTGAAAATATAAATCTTTCACAAGCTCTAATGTCGATACGCGATATATTGCGTATAAAACATGTGTTCACGCGGTTAAATCGCAGAAACGAACTTATATATATAGTTTGCGAGTACCGTTTGTCAAAACGGTCGTTCGCAAACACGACGGTAATATTCTCAACTCGAACGTCCTCACGTACAGTTACACACCTTGACTGTTATGAAATTAGCGATAAAATATTCATAAAATGTACTCTCGTTTCGTTAATTATTTCCCTTTATTCCATAATGAAACTCAAAAAGGAAATATATTATTTCCATGATTTTTAAAACTATAAAGTTATTCCACTTGACTTACAAATTATTCTTCTTGGTTAATAATTTAAACAACTAGCAACAATTCGCGCGGCTGATTTCTTGCTCACTTTTTAAAATTAATAATTAGCAATTTTAAAATTAATGGAATGTAATCATTTTTAATTCGAATTTTTTTTATAAAAATTAAAAATAAACCATGAATTGCAATTATATATAGTTTAATTAATACTAAAATTGTGACGCGGTCCTATGAAAGTTACCTAAGAAGCAAACAATATATAGGTTAGGTTTGTGTTAGATTTATCTTGAATAAAAGTTTATTTTTAATTATTTGAATTTGAAACCAATTTTCATTGAATATTTTCGATATAATAAAGTCTTGAAGATCAATAATTTCTAATTAATAATTGATTCTCTTTCTGTATTTTTACTCAAAAAATTTAAAACATAACCTCAAATTTTTTTCTTCTTAGGTACCTTTCTTCGGAGCATGACACAATTATAGTAATCATATTTTTTGACATAGGGAATTTAGGGAAAGTCAGGCATTTTTATTGAAAGAAGTAATAAAACTAAATTATTAAGAATTCATAAAAAAATTCTGAATTTTTAGATCTTTTTTGTTAAACTTATAAATAAATACTATAAAATATACTATAATACAAAACCATTAAATTTTCAATTTCAAACAAAAATTTCTTTTTAATTAACTTAAATTTTGAACAACTATCATGAAATAAATAAATTATTTAATGAAAAATTTTACTTAAATATTTCAAAATTAATTCAATTTCAAACGAGTTGCGTTTACAATTTTCGTAAATAAATTAACTTCAAATGGTTTCAATTTGAAATTTTTATGAAATTTCAATATCGAATGAATTTAATTAGTAGTTTTAATGAACTTAGATTTTTGAAAAATTTTAATATTTCAAAATTTTTTAAAAATTAGTTCAATTTCTTAATATACATTTAATTGGTTATTAAAAATAATGAATTTATAGTAGAATTTTATTAAAAAAACCAAAAAATTTGGATTTTTAAGAAGTTACAAATGACTGCAGAAATTCAATTATTTTCAAAATTAATAAAATTCTTATCACAAATTTCAATTATTTTCAAAAATTTTCCTCATTCTAATGATTTTTAATATCTACTATTTTATAAAATTACTCAACAGAATTCAATTATTTAAGAAAAATTTTAATAAAATTGTACGCAAACATTCAATTATTTTCATAAATAATAAAAATTTCACAGGAATTCAAATATTTATAAATTTTTTATAAGTTGCTTCTCAATAATTCAATTTTTTCAGAAATAATAAAAGTCATCGCAGAATTTAAATTAATTTTATTACAATTTTAACCGAATCCCTTGAAAAATGTAACTATTTAAAAATTTTTTATTAAAATTCGTCAAAAGAATTTAATTATTTAAAAATTTATTAACAAAATTCTTTGTAAGAATTAAAGTTGCTTACTTTCAAAAAGGTTTGAATTTGAAATATTAAAAATTTTAATTTCTATGGATAAATAATAATGATAATTAAATATTTAAAATAATAGTGATAATTAAATATATATATATATAAAATATTGTTTTAAAAAAATTATTGTCTTCGAATAATTTTACAATATTAAATAAATTTGTAAATAAATATAACGGAACATTTTTTTAATAAAATGTTTTCCTTTATTTTTTAAATATTGAAAGAATGTTTATTTCACTTTCAATTAAAATTTCTAATTGACAAATATAATTTATGAACATTTTATTCCTTTATTTAAAAAAATTTGAATTTTTTTTAGTTTATTTTATCAATTTGTAATATTATTTTATTATAAATTATAAAAAATACCTGCATATTTTTTATTTGTCAAACGCTAATTTTTAGAAAAAAGCATACATAGAAACTAACTTCAAATTGGGACAGAATGAATGAAAGAATATTCGGAGATTAATATAGTTAATTAATAATTTGTTATTTTACTAATTACAATAAATATAAAAGATACTAAATAAACTGCAATATAAAGATACTATTGGCGAAGAAATTGGAACCAAAATTTCGTAAGCTACTTTAAAACTTTCTTTAAAAATATATCAAAACAAAAAGTTTTTTATGCAAAGAATTTAAAAAAGATGAAATAATTAATAATTTAAACCTTTTCCAAATTTAAAAGGAATTTTTTTGAACTAGAAACTTAACCAGATTTTCAAAACAAGATAAGTATGAATCTCTTGTAAAATTAAAAAAAGGTGTCGAATGCTTCGTCACTATAATTAACTGCGAGCTGTTAACAAATTCATGAAAAAAAAACTGTGTATTTATTTAATTAGTATACAGTGTGCTAATTAGGAAGGTCGAAAGATTAATATTATTTTATGTATATGTGAATATAATTGATTAAAATCTACCATATATACATTACCTTTTTGAAAGTATAATAAATTTAATGAATTTTTATTTGTACCTCATTACAAATAATGTTTCACTTGATGAAAACTGATTTTCATACATATATGCAAGTAGAATTTTTGATACGGAAAAGAAATTTGCGGAAAATATAGTTTTAGATTAAAATTACAAAGTCAGGAATTATAATTCTTTTTTTCTTACTTTTATTTTGTCCACCGGATTTTACAAATTTATGATTTCTCATTCCATAAAGTATACAACTATAGAATTTACGAGAAGTTTGCATGCCAAGTTTTAATTGCGCCTCCTTCGTCTACAAAGTCGTAATTAAAAGTGTGAAAAATAAATTGTATACACCAAAATGATGAATTGTTAAAGTTTTACTGAAGAAATTTGGCGTAAATTATATACATGGTACATAGTGGCAAAAAGAATTTCAATATTTTAAATTAAACGTGTGCTCGGGACAAAATGAAAACATATTATATAGAGATAAAATCAGAATTCTTTCCTCAGGTGATAAATTATTACAAATAATTAAAATAAGAAAGTTTCGTAGACTTTGTGATCGCATTAATTAATTACCCACTAGTTATGAAAAACACCTTTAGTTTAATAATTTTGTAACAATTTCTGTGTCAAAAAAAATTGCAATTGGCAAAGAATTATGATTTAGTGAGTAGACAAATGGGTTTTATTAAATCAAGACTCAATGTTAAGTGCTTTGAAAATTTTTTATGACAAATAAATGCAAAAAATTTATAATTTCTCACTTTGCTAAAATTTTAAATTCTGTTTCAGACCTTTATGATAAATATAAAATTTAATGAAAAAAAAAATTTCCCCCTTTAAGATGACAAATCGTTGTAAATGAGAGTAAAAAAATGTTTGAAATATATCGCATTGCACGTGAAATAAATATGAAAATAAATAAGTTTTTCGCTCGAGGAATATCTACAGTATTGTAGTTTAGAATAGTGACCCGAGTTTATAATACATGATAATCTAGAAATAACTTCTTGTGGCTTTGGGGACGATAAATTATGTTACATTTTGCCTGAGAAGGCTGAGCTTAATCGCCTTTAACAAATGACTATGCAAATCCTTTATATTTGAACTACATTAGTCTTCTTTTTCCCTTAACTTTTTTTTGCACCTTTCTCTAAAATTTATATAGTTTGAATCATGAAGTAAAAATCATGGAGTCTCTTTTTATTCAGAGAAAATAATAATAATAATAATAATGCATTTATAAAAATTGTTTGCATCAAGCTTTCTTTATTTACATATATTAAAAAGGAAAGAAAAATTAATAAATTTTTCACATTTAATATCATAGGCTGTCAATAATGAAAATTGTCACGTACTTAAAAATCCAAATGATCCAATTTTTTTCATGGGAAAATTTTGTTTTTTCACAGGAATTGTGGCAGATTTAATTCGGAGATACAGTTAAATATTTTAACGCTTTCAAAATTACTTGCCTTCAAATACAAACACTTTCGAATTAAGTGCATAGAAGTGTAACTTTCTAATTAACCTAACTCACAAAAATAGTATTCGAGACCTAAGGTGACGATCTATAAATAAAGAAAATACAATTAACCTGGAGAATAATGTATTACAAGAAATTGTAATTTCGAGGGAAAAGTTAGTTTCATATATGCAGTTTTTTAGAGACGATAAATAAGCATTGATAATATAAATAAATAAAATATTTCCGATATTTAATATACCAGTAGGGAAAAACAATTTTCATTCTTTAGGATAAAAATAATTTTGTTATTTATTTAATATGAAATTTAATGCAACAGTGCGTGGTCTACTTACAGGTTTATTAAAATACCATAATTGTTATTACATGTTGTTGCTATTATTATTATAAATATAATGTTACTAATATTCATAATTTTTATTTTTATTACATTCATATAATTAATACTGACAAGGTAATTACTTGCTTTATAAATAAGAATATTTAATATTTATTTAAAATAGTAAATATTTATAAGATTTTAAAAAAATTTTCTTCTCTTATTAACTTTGAAGACTGGTTATAAATTACGAATCAGAACTTGAAGGTAATAAAAACAAATTATTAGGTTGAGAACAGAAGTGAATCTGACGAATAGTTAAAGAGCTAAAAAGACGCCAAGTTCAAATTGGCTTATTTTTACTTTTAAGCACATAATTTAGTTGTAAATTTAAAAAATTAAAATTTTTCTTTTTTGTACATAATCGTTAATAATAAGATATACTTTACTCTTAGTTGTAAAGATCGGTTGCAACTTCATTATATCAGGTCAATATTTAACTATTGAAATTATTATTTAACTCTTAGTTAAAGATCGGTTGAAACTTCATTATTAGGTCAATATTTAACTATTGGAATTATTATTTAAACAACTAATGCACAGAAAAATGTGTATTATTTATTATAGTATTAGAATATTACTAATGAAATTATATTATTTTAACACAAAAAAATGAGTTAAATTAGTCATAAATTTTTGAAATATTTTCTGTAGCAGTAATTTAACAAGATTTAAGGATTTATAGCTATAAAATTCTATTATTTTTTAAATTCATATATGTTTATCCACTTATCGCTTTACAATAATGTTTCGATTAAAACATTATTGAATTCCACTTATCCTTTCAATTCCATTTGACGCTCTCCACTTGTGCTTGTATAAAAACCTCAAAAATTATTCAGTACTGAAATTCAATTTAACTCGAGTGCAGGTTATTTACTATATTAAAATGAAATGCCCAAATAATGTTGAAATGCTGTCTAAAATTGTGATTTTACTCAATATTTTTGTTCATTTTTAGTAATAGCCATTGTCTAAATAATTGTTATACAAAAATATTCTTAGTATTTTTTATTTATCGCATAAAATAGAAAACATTTTTTTAATTGCAAATGGTACTTGAAAGTAAAGAATTTATCAATCAATCAATTCACCACTGAATGTAACATGATGGATACATTTTATTCAAAAATTACAAATATGATTGATAATATTGAAAATGACTTCTATATGTATAAAGGGGTGATTCACAAAAGTGTCAGTTGTTGATAGATCAAAACGTTAAACCAGTCGGAATATTGGTTTAAAGCATGTGCAAACTATGCTTCGTCTTTTTCACTGACATGGAAATAATTGTCAAATATTTTATATTGAAACAATTTAATAAAAGAATTTGTCGCGCGTCACTGCGGCATTAAATTTGTGAATAAATGGAAATTATGGAGGTGAATTGGTAAAATTAAACGTGGGAAATATTTAATTAAGAATTAATTTAAAGCCTGTTCTATAATTTTTCATTTTATTTTTCACTTTATTCATGTTATATATTTAACAGATGTTCCGTTCTCTCATCTACTATTTCATTTCATTCTTTGTTATTCAGTTCAACTGTTGTTATTTACTTTAATTTACGATTTTAGTAAAATGTTTCTGATTTCAGATCCACCTTTTGCAAATTAATTATTCTGCTTTTACTGAAACTAATATTTTATCAGTTTAATTTAAATTAATTAAATGCTGGAATTCTGCTTTGAAATTTAGTTACCTCGGATGTTTATCTCGATGAAAAAAATAGATTTTTTCTCAGTTGGTTATTAAGTCTTTCATTCTCCTTGCTCTAATTTAAGTTCAAATTCCCTAGGCTTTTGGTCCAGACTGTTTTTCTCCTATAGAAAATGAACTACTTACATAAATTTTCCCTCAATTGATGAATAAAATACATTTTTTTGATAAATAATTGGGTAAATTTATTTACAAAATAAAAATCTCTGAGTAATTTGAAAAATTTAATTTTGTAATCTTGGTGTTAAATTGCTAAAGAAATAATGAGTATATGTAAATTCGACATTGACACTACTACCACGCTTGATTGGCTTTGATTGTACAATGCGAAGCAAGGAATTTGTTTCTCCTTCAGTCCGAGAGAATCCTTGTGAAGAAAATAAAACGAAATTAAAAGAATTCTTCTCGGTTACATCCTTCACCTAAACTAAGAAATCGAGCACTGTGACAATCTGGAGCGGTCTGTCGGTGGCACCTCGCGCCAGATTGTTCGCTCTTGGCAAGCGGTCACGACCGTTCGCCAAGAGCAATGTAGGCGCAAAAGTGACCGTTCCTTTTAGGAGAATGCTAAGACGGACATTTTTTTGTTATTTTCAGATCATGCTGACGTGACTGGTGTACCAAGGTGGAAGCGGTACAGCGGCCAAAGTGTCTGCCCGGACTTCTAGCCACCAAATATAAAGGAGAAAAACATTTTTCATTGAAGCAAGACGCGAAATTTGCGAAAAATCCTCACACCTCTTCATGGGAACGAATTTAGAATTGTTGCTGCAAAAAGGAGCCTTTATGCCGAGACGCTCCCATGAGCGTTTCGAGTCCAACAGGAAGGTGTCCTGATTGTCAATATCAAATAACCTTGGTTCCAAAAACCGAAGCCAAAGTATTCACTGAACCGTGACATTATGCCTGCTTTTTCCACTCTCTGCAAAGATCAATAAAAAAAACAAACAAAAAACAAAGAGGAATCATCTCTCAGGGTGGACAAATCGACTCACCAGATCTGCACGGCAGCACTCTTAATGGCCGTGCAGAATTAACCCGTGCAGTCGTTAAAGAGAGCCGCGGTTAAGACTGAACCTCGAGGAAGTGGAGAACCACCTTCATCTCGCGTACCGCGTGATCCTTTGGACAAAGAAGCGGACTCGCGTTCCGCTACGGGAGAAACAGAGTCAGGCTGTCGTCATTCCAGAGGGAGAGGAGAACCTGAAAAGAGAGGGAGAACAAAACACTTCCCGGCAGAAAGAGAAGGAGGGACAATTCAAGTGAGTGTAAAACGGAGAAGGAAAGAGAGAAGCAGCAAAACATTGACAAAGAAAGGTGACTGAAACTCTCGCAACAAGAGAAAGAGAGTGAGCGATTGGGAAGGAGAAAGAAGAAGAAGAGAGCGAGGAGGGTAAAGCGTTACTGTGGAGACCGATGTTCAGGAGCGTACAATGGCCGGGGCTCTTTCTGGGAATGCCCCACAGCCCGTAAGTGTCGTCACCGTTGATGGAGGTGTCGTGGAAAATGTTAATGGTAACCCCGAGGCGGAGCAGGAGCCGCAAAATGAAACGGTCAGCGAGAATCCCCGCTCCTACACCTCGACGGAGGCGCAAACGGAAGTGGGACCCCAAATTGGTCCACAAATTACTTCACTGTCTACTCAGGAAACAGATGATGTGCGCGACGCAAGGAGACGAGAGAGGAGAATGAGAAGAGAGCATCGAAGGGCCTTACGATCATGTTCGATGCCACCGACTTATCCAGGTGATCATGGATGCGTGGTCTCAACGACTGCACCAGGAGTGCCACTTGTGCCCCCTGTGGGAGGCTTTTTGCATCCTCCGCCACCTCACCTTGGTCTCCGGGGCCTTAGCCTGGGTCTGCCTTTCCCCGTTCCAGCCAGCGTCTCCGCCTTCGGCAGGTCAGTGCACATATTTTTCTCTGTCATTCACCGATAAGTACATCCGAAACAAGGTTATTCAACCTCACATTCAATATTTTCATACACTTTTTTAATCTAGTATAAATATATCCAAATTTTTATTTTCCACAGTTTTTGTAGCTGCTTCTCAGTTAATACAAGGCACAATTAAAAGATGAAATTTTTCTTTGAATAGTAAAGAAATTATCGATTGCATTTTCGATATGAACTGTCGATTGTATCTGCAGTCACGCTTCGTATAGTCCGAGTTTAAAATTCTCATGTCTGCGATAGTTCCTAATCGTTAAAACGCACTGAGTACTAAGCTTAATAACGATTTTAAACCTCGCAGGCAGGGACCGTCACGGAATCAAAACAAAGTTAAAAAATACTTTTGTTTTGGTTCCAATATCAAAATCAAAATTCCACTCTATTTCGTTTTGGTTCTAATATTAAAATCAAAATTCTTTCTTGTTTTAATTTTGATAAAATAATACTGCTCATGTAGAAGTGTGATTGAACCTAAATTTTGTTACAAATGTCAAATATATTAGAAGATAATATCGTTTTTATTTACGAAATCTGAAATAGAATTCGAATCGATTTCTGTTTCTATAAGAAAACCGAATTGCAGTATTACAGTATCAGAATCAAAATAGGAAGTAAATTTTGTTTCGTTACAGTATCAGAATCAAAATAGGATGTGAATTTTGTTTCGTTACAGTATCGGAATTAAAATAGAAAGTAAATTTTATTTCGTTACAGTATCAGAATCAAAATAGGAAGTAAATTTTGTTTCGTTACAGAATCAAAATCAAAATACATTAATAATTTCGTTTTGTTTTGGAATATCGTAACGAAATCAAAATTTGATTTCCGTGACGGTCCCTGCTTGCAGGGTAACTTATTATTATTTACACTTTCGATAAAAATTTACTTTTCTTGATACACTGTTAAAGAATGACGATCACTCAAGACTGCATTCAAACAGAAATTTAATAATGATGAGTTTTACAATTATGCCTGTTCACATGAATGATTTTTAATACAACTAAATTTTCTCTTGCGCAGGAATTTAAAAACTTATTAAAGATCAATAGAAGAAATATTAAAATGTCGGTTATCTCGAACATGACTAAGAGTAATCTGATGTTAAATCTACATTTCTTGGTAATGATTTCTAAATTTCCAAACATAGTTATATCAGAGTGGCCACATATATCAGTAAAGTCAGGGAAATGTTAGTGAAACAAAATTGTTGTCAGGAAAGTCAGGGTAATGTAGGAAAACAAGTTTTTTGGTAGGAAAATTTCGAAAATTGAGATTCTTTTCGACTTATTTTCAAAAATTGCGACTTCCTCGTCTTTTCTTACAAATATTGCAACAAAATATCATATTTTTTAAGTATTAACCATCAGAGGTCCGGCAAATTTGCACAAATTATAGTAGTTTATTTATTTTAAAAAAATTTATAAATAAGAAGTCACGTCGATAAAAAGATCCGTCAAAATAAATAGTTTTAATAATTTTAATTGAAAATAATTAATTTTTTCAAGTATTTTGTTAGAAATTTTGAAAATTAACTCTAGGAAAATTTTGTCAGAATTTTTAAAAAGTAACTTTTCCAAAATTTTAATTGCAAATTTTCAAAATAATTGATTCATCCGAAATTTTAATGAAAAATCTTTAAACGTAAATTTAAAAATGAAAATTAATGAAAATTAGTTTCTAATTTTTGAAAATTCAGTATTTTCTGTACTTTTAATTACGTGTTTCCGAAAATTTAAATTCATACAGAAAATAATAACATTTCAGAATTATTGTTAACATTTTGGAGAATAAAATTATGTTCAAAATATTTAAGGTTCCTGAAGTTGGCATCAATGCTCAGCATCAAAAAGTATTTTTCCTTATTTTCAGTATAAAAATTTTAACTAATTTTACCCCTTTTATTCATTTAAGAAGTAAAAAACTATTTAATAGTATTTTTTTAATTGAAAGCTTTGGAAAAAAATTGAGTGATTCTTTCGGTTTTATAAAAAAAAAAAATATTTTTCGATGCTGAACATCAATGACAACTTCAGGGACCTAATATTTAATTAAAATTTATCAAAAAATTAATTATTTTATTTAAATAAAAACACAAAAACTCTTTTAAAAGTTCAATTGATTTCGAAGAATATTACATTTAAAATTTTGGAAAAACTACTTAACTCTTAGAATTTCTTTATAATTTTTTAAGATTTAATTATCTTTGGATAAAGAAAATAAAGAACAAATTTTGTTAGACTTATTAAAATTTCGGAAAAATCATACTCATACAAAAAATTTGTCTGTTAAGTCAGGGAAATGTAAGGAAAAGAATGTTTATCTGTTAAGTCAGAGAAAAACATATTTTTGTCAGTAATGTGAAGGAAATGTCAGGAAAAAAATTTATTGCCAGGAAAATTAAGCAAATTGAGACTTTTTTCGACTGATTTTGAAAAATTACGACGTTTTCGACTTTTTTCAAACATTAAAACAAAATATAACAATTTTTAGTTAATTTTGTTTATTTTTTCTGTGAAAAGAATTTTGTCAGGGAAAAAAATTATAATGTCAGTAAATTATTGTCAGGGAAATTAATAAACTGAAACTTGTGGCCGCACCATTTTCATATTTATAATTAAGTTTCTGCAAAAATTTGATTATTTTTATTTTTTGAAAATATTATGTTGTTCTCTAAGATCTTTCGGAAAATTATTTTAAATAATTTACTTAGAGATGAAGTTTAGTTGAAAATTATAGAAAATAATTGAATTTATCAAGGGTTATAATTGTAATTTTTAGAAATTATTAAATTTCATAAATTTTACTCATTTTCCGCTAACTTTCATATTTTTTTGTAAAAAAAATTATAATGTCAGTAAATTGTCAGGGAAATTGATAAACTGAAACTTGTGACCACCTTGTACGTATTAATTTGAATTCGGCAATTCTTGATTTAATATTATTATTTTAAAAATCGGAGGTTATTTTTTATTTCTAAACTCCAACATAAATATAATAATTGGTTGAAATTCGGTAATTCACCAACTGTACCAATCTTGCTCCATGAATTGTTTCAATTTTTCTACAATAATCTCACAACAATAGCAAAATAACTCTGTAAATGAAGTAAATCGTATACTTTAAATCATATTTTTGTCCATGATAATAAAAAATTACAAAAAAAAAGTTGCCAATTACATTGTAAAATGAAAAAACAATGAAGTGATTAAAGGCAACATTTGAATAAATTTCTTGACATAATGATAAACCACAAAAAGTGCAATATACTGAAAATTATCATAATTTCCTATATAGAAGTAGCAATTGAGAATAATCCGTGCGCGTTTTTAGTATTGTTGAGAAATTCGGTATATCCGCAACTATATGGTAAAGAGAAAAAAAGGCAAGGTATATAGAATGACTGAAGGATGTGTACGTCCTATATGTACTAATGCTTGTTATTTTTCCCATGAATTGCCGGGTTGTTACGTCTTCTAACGAGTTGCAGTACATCCCTCTTTTTTTTTTCTTTACCTATATAGAAACAAACAAATGCAACGGAGTATATACAAATATATACACATCGCGTTTATAAATTCCAGGGACAAAGAAAAGTATTATCGTACAGGTTAATCTGGCACGTTCCCTCGCGACAAGACTAGTTAATGGCAAAGTATAATACAAAAGTTAATCCGATATGAATATACTAGATATAAATTGTTCCTCTTTGGGACGTGATATCTCAATGAAAATAATTTCACAATGTACAAACTAGAATAGGACAACTTAAAGTTCAGAAGATTTAGTAAATTTTTTTTTCCATTCGTTTTATCTTTTTAAATGCAAATGTTAATAAATGCTACATGCACTGTGCATGTTTAGCTTCAATGACGGTCGTAAAGGAAAATTAACTATACTCCTCCGTGGAATAAATATAATTAGCGAAAACTTTTTATGAAAATTGTATTTTGTAAACAAATTGCACATTTCATATATAATATAATTGGAAGTTACTCTAATAAAATGTTTAATAACATTATGATAATAATGTATGTCCGGAAAGATTTAGTTTTAATGCTTTATAAATTTTAGTAGAAGAGAATATTTAATATATTTTCTACTTAAAACAAAAAAATTTACACTGAATTGAGAAGTACATGCTGGCTAATTATGGCCTCTGGCGTTTTTTAAAAATGTTATTAAAATATGCGCGCAACAGAAGAGCGTAATGGTTGTGACAAGACATGCCACTATGTTTGAAATTATAATTGCCATATGAATTTAGTGTCCAAGATCATGGGAAAGCTAATTTATGATATAATCACGGCAATAAAACGTTTAATTAATTATTACTGATTATGCTGTGAGCGTTAAAGCATCAGAGGGATGCTTTTTCGTTAAATGCAATTTGTTTTCCTTTGACTACATTTTCTGAAATTTTGACGCACAGATGCTTTATAATTAAATTTATATCAAAACTAGTTATTACTAATTGTAAAATTCAAAATAAATTTTAGCATTTTTCTGAAATATTCCACTGCATAGTTAACAGATTCACAAAGGAACATTTCTTTGGGAAAATTTTTAAGTACATTAATAGCTTCTTTTGAGAGGAACTGTTACTAATGTGCGTTTAAAGTAAATATTTTTTAGAGGGGATTTTTTCTGTGGGAAAAAAGCTTAAGAAAAATAATTAGGGATCGTTTACAAATTACGTCAAGTTTTATCAACTGTTTTCTGTACTCTTCTCCCTTTGGTGACAAAAAAAAACTCACGGCTGTATAAAATAAATAATTGAAGACCCCCTTTTATGCCTCAAGCGTTTGAAGAGATATTTTCTAAACTTTTGAATAAAGGATAAATATTTTTAAAAGATATAAATTTGGTTTTGAGCAGATGTTCTGGAGTAATAATTTAAAAAAAATGGAACGATATATATATATATATATATGAAAACTGAATTAATGATAGACATTTTTGGAAAATTAATTGACTCATTCGGTATAGACAGAAGTCGTTGTAACTATATAAAAAATATTGGTTAGCATCAATAGAAAAGGCCCCAAACATGACGTGATCAGATAACATTATACGTTTATAGGATTATAAATCGTAACCCAACGTGTAGATTAGCTCATAATCCAAAGAGCTGTGGGAGCTTTTATATCCTTGCTCTGCCCCAATAAGTAAAAGGTCACATCTGTCATTACAAAATTAAGCACTCCTACAGGAAGGTACAACAACATTTGAAAGTATATCATTTAAATAAAATTCTAACTTTCTATTACACTGATTCAAATAAAGGAAAGTTGTAGTTTAGTGTTTTTTTAATTAGTTGTTTAAATTAAAACTAATAGAAATAAGTTGGAAAAATCTAAGGAACGGTCGATTTTCATATATAGAAATTTAAAATTTTTTAATTGTAAAACACATTCTTTATTTATGGTCTATTTTCTTCTTAATTTATTTCAGAAAATTTATGTTACTGTATGTGATTAATTTTATATTATAACACAAGTCAAAAATAACAATACAATCTTTTTAAAAAAAAAAAATAGAAATTTTAAAAAAGGATAGTTAAAAATGCAGGCATCGCTTTCATTTACTAAAAATTATTGGAAAAAATTAGAAAAAATTTTTTAAACTTTTTAAAACAATTCAGTTATTTTCACAAATTTTTCGTAATTCATAGATCTCTAATATTTATCATTTTAATAAAAAAATTTCCTAAAAGAATTGAATAATTTGAAAAACAATATTTATGAAATTCTTTGCAAACATTCAATTATTTTACTAAATATAAAAATTTTTAAAGGAATTTCATTATTTGCAACTGAATTTTTCTGGATATTTTTCGAAAAAAATAAATTATTTAAATAGATTTTTAGAAAATTCTTCGCAAAAATTTAATAATTTTTATAAACAATAAAATTCTTCTCAGGAATTCGATTGTTTTAAAACATTATAATAATAATCGTTACGAGGATTCAATTATTTTTGCAAATATTAAAACTCATTGCAGAATTTAAATTTTTTTAAATACAATTTAAAATAAAATAATCAAAAAATGCAACTGTCCTTAAAAATTTTACTAACATTTTTTTAAAGAATTCAATTATTGTAAAATTAAATTCTTTATATAATAATTTAATTGTTTTCAACAGAATTTTAATACAAATTTTTTTAAAGAATTCATTTATTTTCATAAATAATATACAGTTTTTAAATAAATTCAATTATTTAAAAGTTAAAACCCAATTTCCGTAAGATTTCTTTAAACAAATCATTTTTTCGAATTTTTTTTAAATTCTTCTCAAAAATGCAATTATTTAAAAAACTTTATTATAATTCGGTGATTTAATTTAATTTCGCTGAAAACGCAATTATATTATTTAGAATGTGGATAATATTCTTCGAAAAAATTCATAATTATTTAAAAAATTTGATGTAATTTGTGTTTTATAGGAGTGTAATAATTATTTTCAATTAATTTTTTATAACATTTCTTGAGTAGATTTAAATATTATTAAGAATTTTAATGCAATTCAATTTTGTGTTTTCACAATTTCATTTCTGTAGATCTCTCTGTAATAAGAATTGATTTGAATAATTATGTTTATAAATTTTAAAAAACGGTTTAAATTTAAAAAAAATAACTTTTATTATTTTTAAAAATAATTAAATCTAAACAATGTGTAACATTTAAATCACTTAAAATACTCTTATTCCTGTAAATAAAATAAATAGGTATTTAAATGTTGATTTTAAAAAATTATTCTATTTTTGAATGTAATTAAGAAACTTAAAAAAAATGAGTTATCTAGTTTAATTTTTAGCATCTATATTTTTTCTACTAGTGTTTTTTGTTATTAAGCTACATTTTTAAAATTAATTATCGAGTACGAAGCCTGTAAATGTGTATTTTTTTTTATTTAAACTTGCCATCAATTGTAATTCATCTAGTTTATTAGTATTATAATTAGTTTATATAAATATTTATGTAAATTCTAATTCAAAATGAATCTGTTAAATTATTTTTATGGAATAATCAGACATCTTGCCTTTTTCTAAAGTAGTAAAAATTTGAATATATTGAATAAAATACTTTTTAAGTAGGATGATTTGTTAGTAATATATGAAATATCGACCGGTTCTGCAGATTCACCCAAATCTCCCACAGTTTTGGAATAAATATTCTCTTGGAAGTTGGTGTGAAACTGTTAATAAAAGATTGGAATCTTATATTCGCTATGCTTAAAATAGACATGATATATAATTATAAATTATTCTAAAAATTCACTTTTACAATGTTATTAATCATTGACACGTGAAATTTGTATTCCCCTTTTGAAATGATGACGCGACCTTCAAAAAAATTATGGGTGTCCTTATATATACAAGGGGCACTTTTCCAATAATGAACAAGGGGAATTCCACATTATTATGCAAGTGCATGTAACGTAATTCGTTTTACTCACGCATCGTCGCGTATTCATATACGTATTTTTGTCCTATAGCCATTAACTTTTCCTTTCTGAACAGCGATCAATTTTTCTTCTCACTAACGCATTAACGCGCATGAGGGAGTCCTAATGGCTACGATAGGAATCGAACCCCTATAATTTTATGATGGCATTTATTATATTCCACAATATGAACTTGCAGAATCCTGTATAAGCACTCGGTGAGAAAAAAGAATATTGAGTCAAAATTACTATCAACAACGTCAATTTCCTTTCTATTTTTTGTAATTTTGTTTTTTTCTATATTATTTCACCAACACTTTCAGGTTTATCCTTCTTTTTGCAGAGATGAGAATATATTTTTTCATATTAGGCAGTTTAGCAGAGAGAGGATGACATAAAAGTTTTAAATTAAGTTTATGGGATGATAAATTTTTTTTTCTTATACACAGGGAATTTTCCTTGTCAAGTGCAAAATTTAAAGTTGGATGTATTTCGAAAATTGATAAAAAAAATACCCTGGGAGAAAACAATAGCAGAGGATAAACTCTTGGAGTAAAATATTGTGAGGGATGAACATTTCATTTGATCGAGGGGGAAATATTCTCTCTCGCGCTCGCTCTCTGTCTCTTTTTCCTTTTTTCTGTGAGTGTAAAAGCTCGCATTGCTCTCCTCTGAATCGATTGGCACTTGCCGAAAAAAACTAGGTCTCCAGAATAATGGAACTGTATTGGAAATTTTTATTTTTCTGTTTTCGTTCTCGTCGACGGTCCATCGAACCCGGAGATACTTGCTCCTACTGCTTCTATACTCTAAAGAGAAAGAGTGTATTTCGCAACGTCAAGAATAATTATCCTCATGAATGTAAACTTCCAAGCTTCAAATAGAATTTGCTGTTGAATATGTGGGACACATGTATTGATCAATTTTAAATGCTTCTCCTTGAAATGTTCCAATGTTTAAAGACTAACTGATTTAAAGTCAGTTTACTCAAATTTTCGACAATAGAGTTTTTCATTCACGACGCGCGCGTTTTTTTTTCTTTTTTCTTTAGTGTAAACAATGCAGATTGTGAAAAGCAATTTTAACTATGTTTTTACTATGGAATAGAGAAACGATCATTTGCAAGTTGATTTGTGTAAACTGTTTTTGTAATCTAATTTTGTTTATAAGTATTTATTTTTTTAAATTTAGTCGAGGGAGGCATTGCAATTGTTTTCTAAATACACAAAAAATTTAAATACACCTTTTACCATCTTGACATAATATTGAAATCACTTAAAGTTTCAAATAGAAATTCAAGCTCAATTTTAGTAAAGCAGAAACCAAAATTAATTCTAAAGCACTAGTTGTGACAAAATTTCGAAAATAGTAATAATTTCCGGGCACTGACTGACAGAAATGAAATAACGATTTGAAAATTTTCGAGTTGCAAAAATTGACTTTAGGAAACATTTTATAAATTTAGCTTTAACTTTTGAACTGCAATTATCGTATTCACTTAATCCTGATGTATCTTGAAGCTTTCGTTTCGTGTGAAGTTAATAAAGTTAATTTCCAAAAGATGAATCAAGAAAACTTTTTTCTACTTTTACTATCGTTACACATGTCAAAAATAGCATTTCTAAAACAATTTTTTCAAAAACTTTACTTTAGCTGAAAGTTTTAATGAAATTTTTAATTTAACATATATTTTACTAAGTTGAACTATAATTTACTGCATAAATAGTAAAATTTGCGCCAGAAATAGTTAAAATTTACAAGAATGTGCAATTCCTCTCAGTTTATTCTCAAAATTTGAATTAGTAAAAATGTTTACTAATTCGAATTAGTGACTGACTTTTTGCTTTTGAATTAGTAAAATTTACTAATAAATAGTAATTTCTAATAATTTATTAGTAAAATTTACTAATACAAAAGCAAAAAGTCAGTCACTAATTCAAATTAGTAACAATTTTTACTAATTCAAATTTAGAGGGTAGGTTTTACTATTAAAGTAATAAAAAATAATATCTTTATCTGGGTTGTCACAGGTCAGGGAAATCGGGGATAATGAAATTGGTCATGAAAATCGTAGAGAAATATCACGCAATCATGTAAAAATTACTAGCAAAATATTACAAATCTTCTCCTTTTTTTGGTAAAACATTTTGTAAAAATTTAAAAACCTTAAATTCACATTAAATTTTTATTACCTGAAAAATTTTTGATTTGCAATTTATTTAAAAATTCGTGATTGTCGATTCTTTTTTATTTCTATAAATACATCTTGGTACATAAACTAAATTTTACAATAACTTTTTTTAAGTTCTTAATTACTTAATTAACTTGCAGAAGATTTTAGTTAAAAAACAGTTGCAATTTTCAGAATTAATTGAATTTCGGAAGATTTAAAAATAAATTTTGAAAAATTTCGATTTTAGTTTGAAGAAATTAATAATTAATTAATTATTTATGTAAAATATTATTGAAATTTGAAATAATTGTATTAATAATTCTGTGATAAATTAAATTAAATTTTTAAAGCATACTTGAGTTTAAAGAAAAAGTTTTATTAAAGATTTAGCAAAATTAATTGGAATTTTGAGGATTTAAATTGAATCGTGAATTTTTAAAAAGGGCTCAACTTGGAATTTTTTCGAGTTTCACTTTTTTGCATTTTTTGCAGTCTTACATATTAATTGACGTTTTCATAAAAGTTAATATCCATCCATGGTACATTCAGCAGAAAAAGTAATAAAGTGTTTTTACATTTAACTTTTAACTTAAGAATATTTGTTTTCTAGTCTAATGTTGAATTGTTTTTGGGTTAAAAAATTTGTATTACATTTTAAAATTAAATAAATACTTTTTTCATAATAAAGCACTTCATTTTTATATTTTTTTATGATTAAAACGATTTAATTTTTTCTTCATAATTTTCGAAAAGGGAACTCTGACAACTGTAATATAAACTTTCTCCAAACTACTGTTATTAAGGAAAATTATTTTATGATTTTCTCATATAAAATAGCATCTAGTTACTATGAAAAAAGGTGGACTTTTTTAATCAAAGTTGTTTGATGTAATTAGTTTTTGTGTCTTTTGAAAAATTTCAAAAAACCGAGTTGAGCCCTTTTCGAAATTCACGATTCAATTAAAAATAATAATTTAATAATTGACGAATAGTTAAATTTTGCAAAGAGTCACAATCGAATGTATTTATTGTTAACGTAACAAGGAATAGTAGTAATTTTTTTAAATAGTTGAAATTTCTTAAAATTCTATTAAAAATAGTTGAATAATTTAAAATAATTTGATTGAAACTTCTTAAAAATAACCGAAGGAGGGAATTTTAGTTTCTAGAAGTTATTTTTTATGTGAAATCGAACTGTTCAAGAATTTCTTTAATAGGGAGCTGAGAAAAGGTAAAAACTTTATCTGAAAAAACTGGGAAAAGTCAGGGGAAAATAATATCAAATTTTTTAGGCTACCCTATTATTTGATTTTTCCCTGTACATATTAAAAAAAAAGTTAAGAAGTTTTTAAATAAAATTTTAGTTTAAAAAATATATAAAAATACGTAAAGTCTTAATTTATTAAGAAGATTAACTTACCAACTGTAAGAAATCTCGAAAGTGAAAAATAATTTTTAGAAACGAAAATAAAATTTGATTTCAAAAGTTTTCGGATTCTATAGTATGTAAGTTTATCCTGCAAACTTACTTGTTATGAAATCACTACATTTTACCACTTGTAGCAAGCTTGCACTGCAAATTTCCCGAAAAGAATTATAATTGAATGAATAAAATTCACCTTGTTTATAAATTTAAAAGAAAATATTTTTATCAACATTAAAATGATTATGAATGTAGAAAATATTTAAATAACTAAAAAAAGCTGTTGGAAAAATTTAAATGAAGCTAACTATTTTTATCTTGAAACTTTATAATGTTAAAAAATCATTTATTTTACACAAAAGATTTGGAATTAACATAATTTTTTCAAGTATTTATAACTAGATGTTTGAAAATTATTTTGAAATTGATTTCTATTATATTTTTGTTCGCGTTAAATTAAAAGTAATTATTATTTGTTTTGAGGTTATTTTCGACTCAGCATCCCCCTTAATTTTCAATTTCTCCTTTCGGTACAATTACTTAAGACTACTAAATTAAGTCTATTATTACGTCTGAGCCTCTCTTTAATAAAGAGGAAAAAGAATAATTGAAACTATCATTATTTAATGATGGAACAGGGGTGAATGTTTCGCCATTCATTGTCTTTATTGCAATTTAATGAACGTGGAGAATTATTTAAAAATTTGTATGTATGTTGAGCAAGCCGCGGAAGTGTGTTTAGTAATAAAATGATCTATTTCTTAATTAGTTAATGTAGGTATATAAACAGGGGGCTATGTATGAGATGTTCCGAATCGAATTGCGGCTCTCTGTGTGATTAGCAAAGAGCTGCGAAGCAATGGGGATTACAACAAAACGTAAATGACTGCGATTATGCAAGTGCTCACAGCTGGGAAGCGGTGGCTTTGCTTGTTGGGAGATCAATAAACAGCAGATACTATATTTAAATCAACTGTCTCAAGCGAGTTGAATGACTCTTGATTACATTTGAATATCAAATGTGTCGAGAGAGATAGACTTTATATATGACAAAAATAGAGAAAAACATTAGAATATGTTTTTACTTTTTACTTTTCTCTTTTTTCTTCATCTTCTTCTTTCTCTTTTAATACCTTTCGTTTCCTTCTATTCAAATCAATTCATTATTCATTTGAATTCCACCCATTGTATTGTCTTTCTCATTATGCAGACATTTGTGTTTGTAATTGATATTAATTAATCTAATTGTAAGCTTATCATATACTTCTTATGTATACATGAAATTAATTGCTTCTTACTGATATTATTTTCGTTTTTGAAATAAATTTATTGATTCTATTCTCAAAAAAAAAATATAATATCTTCATAATAATTTTAATAATTTTACTATGAGAATAATAATTACTCATAATTTTTTTTATTCATTAATTTTGAAGGATTAAGATAAAAAATTTAGCATATTTTTGTATTTTATTTTTATAGAAGTAATAACATGTGATGAATTTAACGAAATTCTTTTAAAACTGCGCGCAAGGATAATCTCATTTCACTGGGTTTATTTATCAATAAAATGTCTTTTTTGTGAGAACACATCTTGTCAGCAGTAAAAATGTAAAGTACCTTTTGTCTCTTACTTGAAATTTGCATTTTTATGTGCAGTCAGTTAAATGAAAGTATAGACCTTAAAAAATAGGTATTTGGGACAAGTGAACTACAGCGCGACAAATTTTATTATCCCACTGTAATCAACTTTTTCTTTAAATAATAATTTTTCATTCATACTTATAGTAAAAAATAGAATTGAAATTTAATTTTCTCTAACGATATTTCTATTTTTTCAAATAAGGATTTAGATATTGGGAAATAGATTTAAATACAGCATGTTGTAGTTTTATTCAATGAAGACTTCAATATTAATGGTAGCTTCAAACATTGATAATCGTAATAACAATTAAATTACGAATGATTTTACATAATAGTCATTTCAACATTTCTCAAAATTAAATATCGCTTTAGTTATGCAAAAACATTTGGTAATTTATTGGTTTTTTTTAGTGCAAAAGAACTAAAAATTGAAATTTGTATTGCTTTGAATTAGGAAACAAATTTTTATTAACACAAATTTAGAAGCAATTTTTAAACCTAAAACATTTTTTAATTTTAGTTGTTTTTTTAATTTTTTATTTCCTTATATTCAAGCAACAATAATTGTTATTTTTAAATAGTAACTATTGTAAGTAGTATTTTCTAAATAATGACGAATCGAATAATTTAATATACAATTTGCAGTAATTTCAAATAATGTACATACATTTTAATTAGTGATAGTTTTTAATGAAGAAGTTTTTTCTCCCATTAAAGTTATATGCATAAATTAAATACTATAGAGATAGTCTTTAATTTTTTTTTAAATTTGCAGTATGTGGAAAAATGAAAAATATATTTTTGAAATGTTGCGCATGAAAGCATTTGCAGTTGTGTGTATTTAATGTATAGCTATATGGTACACAGAACCTCAATGAACATACAATGATAATGACTGCCAGCTTGTTTCATGGGCTAAACCATGCAATATTTGTGAAGCAATCAGCCTGCAGATCTGTACAATCATATTTGATGACATGCACATATATACACATAACTGTAGATAATTTCAAATTTTAAATGAAACTTAGATTTATTTCGTTTTTATTAAAATATAATATAAATATGATCGTTTAAGTCAGATGGGCTTACGTCTGAAAGCAAAAAAAAAATTATACTTGCAATCTCTACTGTAAAATTGTTCATTTTCCGGCAATTTTATCTGTGAAAACAATTACTAAGCGAATTGTTTATGTAAAAGTGAACTTTATGTAAACTTTTTTGGTTTGCTTCTGTCAAGTTTTTTTTATTTTATTAGGCTTATTGTTATAGTAAATCTGAATTTTTAGGGCAATAAAAAAATTAATCCAACAACTAATCAGATTTTTAAGGAAAAGAAAATAATTTGTTACAAAAAAATCATATTTGTTAATGGGATAATGTTAGCAGAAAAAAAGAATGTGCTTGCAACAAATAAGTATATTTGTCAGTAGAAAAAGTAATTGCTGCACCAATAAACAAAATTTGCTTGCTGAAAAAAATGTGCTTCAAAAATAATCGGACTCTGTTATTAGAATCAAAAATTTGACCCAAAAAAGAATAAAACCTGTTAGTAGAAGCAAACATTTGCTGCAACATCAAACTATTATCAAGAAAGAAACATTTCTACAGCAACAAATTAAATTAGTTACCAGAAGAAAAAATATATGCAACAAATAAATTTGTTAGTAGCACAAAAATAGTGCTGTAAAAACAAACATTGGATGCAACAACAAATTGATTAGATTGTAGAAAAAAATGTGGTGCAAGAACTAACAAAATTTGTCAGCTACAAAAAATTTTCTGCAAAAATAAATAAAATTTGTTAGAAGTAAAAATTTGCTGCAATAACAAATGAAATTTGTTAGTATAACAGCATGTGATTGTTAAGTTCTCAATGATAATTTTTTAGATCACTTTTTTAAAAATATTTAATACATTGCAACAACAAACTAGATTTTTTATCAGGAAAAAAGTGTCTACAGCAACAAATTAAATTTATTAGCATAAGAAAAAATTGTTTCAGCAGAAAATTAGATTTATCACCAGAAGAAAAAATGTGCTGCTATACTAAATATGTTAGTAGCACAAAAAATGTGCTGTGACAAAAAATTGAATTGGCAAGGAGAGTAAAAACTTTGGTACAGCAATAAAATAGATTTGAAGAATCAAAATTTTGCTACAACAGCAAAGTAAATTTGTTAGTAGTACAATAAATTTTCTGTGATAACAAACTAAATTGGTGAGGAGAACAAGTTTGATGAGACAATAACTTTGATTTGTAGAAGAAAATATGTGCTTCAACTAGAAACCAAACTTATTAATAACAAAAAATTGGTTACAAGCTAGATTGGTTAGAGGAGCAAAAAATTTGAAGTATAATAAAAACTAAATTTGTTTGTCAGTTGATAATAGTTTCTAAAAATTTTTGTTGTGTATAATATGAATAATCTTTACAGAAGTTTTTCTTGTGTTCAGAATTAGAGTAATTTCTACTTTTGTTATTAATTTTTTTATTGTGTTATCAACAGTATTTATTTTGTATATTAATTTTCCAAGTTATATATATCTAAATTTTATTTTATTTTTAAATAATATTAGAGCTAATGCATTAATATAATGTATTGTCCAGTGAATAGTTAAGTATTTTTTGAAACTATCAATTTTCGAAATTATTTAAAGCAACCACTGTAAATAACTATTTTGCATAAAATCACTGTTAACATGAAACTGTCATTGTTTTCGACTATTAATTACAAAAAAGTACCGTTATAGAAAACAAGATTGTATTTTTTATCATTATGTGAAATTACCCATACAATTAATTGCTCCAATAATAATAGAAGTTGTCATTATTCAGCCAACATAATTGGCACTAATGCATTAGAGTACAAATAATTTCAATTTCTTTTGTTTCAATCGTATCAAATATTTCAGGTTCAATCACATTGTGTCGCGCATACAATGTCAGGTGAATAATAATAATCAAAGGTTAGTGAACCTGAAAAACTTCCAACACACCCATTAAAATCCTTTTCTGTCTTTATAGTGTTCAGAAAATCTCGTGTTTTCCAATTCCTCGAATAAATGAACCGTAATAAAATTGTCAAGTGTCTTTTTTAATGGTCACCTACTTTGCCTTTTTCGAAATCCATTATCTTAGGCCACCGCGCTCGCTCGCTCGCTCACTCTGTTGTATTTAGAACGTTTTTAGAATTCATTGTAATATTGCCCATCCGGAAGAATATAACGGTGTAAATAGAAATAAAGGTTTATAAAAGAGGCATATAACACATGTTGGTTTTTATGTATACTATATATAAATTTACTATATCTTTATTGGAATGCAGACCATATACGTATTTAAAATCCTTACTCTATGATCTTGTTTAAAATATATAGTGTATATATTTGTGAGAATTTATTATAGGTTTGCATAACCTGAGTCAATGATACGTGTATACTTTTAAAACGACTCTGTGTAATGTATATTGCAGTTTTACTATTTTAACACGTATTTTATACTTTTTTCTTTGAGAAAAAATACAGTTTTTAATTTTCAGTTGTAAAGATTTTTACTGTGAAACTTATCATCTAAGGAAAGAGAATAATGTGTTGGAATACTGTAACAATGTTTAAATGTTGTAAAATACTTATATGCCAGAGAACATAAGAATTCTAATAAGTATTAATAAATTTCAAAGCAACGTTAGAACATTTGAAAAAGTAAAAATTTCCCAACGCGGTTGAAAATTTATGTTGACAGAGAAAACCGTGGTGACCTTAAAATATATTTTTAAAAAACGGCAAATTTTTAATACTTTTTTTGAAACATGTTACAAATTTTGACAGGAAAAAAAAATTACAAGCGAAATGTTGAATACTTTTTGAGAATCTACTTTCTCGACTTTTTAATAAGTTTATTATTATCATTCCGGGTGTATTGTATGAGCATTTTTGTGTTTTATTGCAATTGCAATTATGTTTTGTTACACTAAAAGAAACATTTCAAGAGGAAGAAAGCAAAAAGAAAAAAAAATGGATGTCAGAAAGGGATCCGGTTATAATAAACATGAATAATCTGAGAGTATATATTGCTTTCACTGTTCCCAATCCACCTTCGTGTTTTGTTATTTCCGTTACTTTTCTTCTCATAAGTTTTTTTTTCTGCGTACATCCGAACAAAGTGAAAGAATGTTTGTCCTTTTTTTTACGCGTTTATTCAAATTTTTTAGCATACATTTTACGTTGTATTTTCGAGTTTAAAAAGAAATTGTTTCCCAATAAATTTTTTATCAACACTCATGGATAAGAATATGTAAATTTTTGCGATAAATGGCTTTTCTTTTAAAAAAAAAACTCTTAAAAGAGGGAATTTTTTTCTGAGCGCGAATTAGAATTCGAAGAGCAGATAAACTAATTAGACAGCGATCGGCAGGAAGTAGTAAAAGGAAATTTACAAATGATTTTCAGCGGGTACTCATTTAATTTCCTTCTGGCATTCATGGCTGACACGCAAAAGGAAGGAAGCATTTAATTTTACCATAAATGCAATAGCTTTGTAAATCATCTTCTCTGTTATACGTGAATGGATATTACGCTTAACAGGAGCAATTTGAAATAAACCAATCGATTTTATTCGTCTGATGGCTTATTAAACTCGTTTCTATATATAAAATAAATGATATAGTCTCTGTATGTGTGTTACTGTTTTTTGTGAACTATTCGCACAATATGTGTGGTATTATTTTTCCTCTCTTTTTTAATAAAACAGAGAGAAAAGTTAACAACGCTTTTAATTTAATACCGACTAGTTTACTGTTTACTAATTAAATATTTACCAAGCGACTTTATGTAACCACGTGAAACTTACAATGTAATATATATATATATACTATATGGAGTTTGTGTGTAGCATGGGATAATGTTTCCGCACGAACTTTACTGCCAAAAAAAAGATGATTGTTTCGTTCGGCTAAATATTGCTCAGACATATTTATTTTCTCATGCATTCCAGATAAAATGAGATATATATTTGTTTTACTGTCATTTTTCGAATTACTTTTAGAGTAATTAAAAATTATTTGCGACAATATTGCGTAAAATATTAAGCGGAATGTTATACTTTCATCTGGTTCAAAATAACTACAATTCGACAGCAAAATACAGTGAAGAAAAGTTTTAAACCGTTGTATCATTATTCCAGTTATAGAAATAGTAATCATTTTAATATCCACTGAATGAATATAGAATATATTTTTAACGAAATGTGCTTCTAGAAAATTAACCTACAAATTTATTTCTCACACATTTTTAAAATTAAGTTGAAAAATTTCTTTAATAGTTATACAAAGCAGAGGTCAGTACAAGGTTTCTAAAATTATATTTCTTTCTGAAATCTTCATAATACATTTATGTTTAAAGGAATCATTGTAATAATAATAAATTATTTAATTATTATTATTAATTAATTCAAATCTTTTTATTAGAAAACAATTAAGAAAACGATTATAACAAAAGTAAATATAAAAAAAAACAATAATTTTCAGGGAGCTTCACGCAATGCTCGAAAGTTTTTATTGACAGTTTGCTGCAAATTTTGTTGAGCTAATATCTTTTATTACATAATGGATATTTTTAATTTTTTTCGTCAGCTTAGATAAAAGTTGAAATCTTTTTCAAACAATAGCTTATTTTCCTCATTAAAATGTTCGCTATAATCTCATTAATTTTAATAGTGTTATGAAATACAAATTTTATTTATTAAATCATTTTGAAGGTAAACTCAGAATATTAAAATGATTACGATTGTGAAGAATTTTTCAATAATTAAAATAAGCTATTGTTTATAATAATTGATTTTTAAATGCGATTTTTTTATAAGCTGAGAAAAATTGTGTTAAAAAATTATTATTCGACAAAAGCTATTAATTCAACATAATTTTTTCTTAATAATTTATAGTCGGAACTTTCAAAATTATTTGAAATAAATTTTCGTTATGTTCTTATCTGTATAAACATTGTGTTTTAGTTTTGAAGTTATTTTAGGGTCCCTGCCTTAGTTAAAATTACTTCACAATTTCTGCAACAACTTTAACTATTTTTGGAGTAAATTTTTCTGTGGTCGAAGTATATTGTAAATGAATTACGTTTAGTTTCATTACATTTTACATTTTTATCTTAGAAAATAGAAAATTTACTTTGAAAGTAATAAAAATTCAGGGAAATGCGTAGGAACTTCAGACAATCAGTTTAGATTTTACTCTGAATGTAGTAAAAGTTGAATTAATTATTAGCACTTTTTGTGCGTTGATTGAAATACAATAATATTTTAATTTGACAATTTCATAATTATTTAGTAAAAATGTACATTTAAAATTAACTAATTATTAATTAAATTCCTTTCTAGTTGTCTAAAAAAGACTAAAACTTTTGTTAGACAGTTTAATTTGACTACTCTTTCAGTTTTTTTTGTGTGTGTGCGTGTTTTTACTAAAAATTAATCACTTTTTGAACTAATTTGTATTTATAGAAAGTAAAAAAATGTAAAACCTACTTAAATTTTTTATTAATTTGATACAATATTTTCTTAAATTATTTATTGTAATTCAAGCAATAATATGTTTCCTCATTATGGGAGCGACCAACTTTTACTTAGGTATCGCAAATAAAATAAAAATAAAGTTAAATGCTTATTCTGACTATACAGTATAAACATTTAATATTTTAATTTTATTTCAAGTTTAATTACAGAAAATAATAACAGGAACTACAGTACCATCCGATAAAATTATTTATGAAATTATTAATATTGTTAATTTCAATTCAAAGCATATTTATATCTTTATACATGAGTAAGTTTAAAATCTCTGTCTAGATATATTAAATTGTAAACTTAAATGCATATCTGTTTAGAAAATACAAAAATTTGTTTCGCGTCGATAGAAGATTGAAAGTTCATTTCTTTTCTTTTCTTTTCATTCACGGACATTAAATTTCATGTAAAGTTTATTAATTTTTTATTACATTCATTAAATTTTTCAACGTTTTATTGAAATGTACATGTGCACTCGGTGAAATTCAAAATGTATATACATATTGTGATTATTGGATTTCAATTGCAGTTCGAGAATGAAGAGAAAAACTTTCAGTAAATGTCAATACTTGAAAAAATAATTCAAGCGATTTTTTGCATTATCGAGAAAAAAGGAAAAAAGTAATATTCTATTGTCGGGAAAAAAAATTTACTTGACTATTGATTGTATACCTGTAAAAATAATGGTTTTTTTAAAACAGCGGTAGAGAATGATTTTTCACTGTGATCACAAGTGATTAAAATTTTTTAATAAAAAATAATGTAAATTCATTTACACACTTCTGCAAAAGGATTTTTTTCTGCCTTGCATTTATGTAATAGGAGAACATATACAGAGTAGACCTTTAGTCGAAAAGTCGAAAAGTCGTTCATTTAATTCAGTGTTTTCATAAAAAAATTTTATTGTATTTCCCTGACATTTCATTGGTTTCTAAATACAATTATTAAAAACTTAAATAATTTTGTCAACTAAGTATTTAATTATTTCTTATATGTTTTTTCACGAAACATAAAATTTAAGAAAATTCAATTCAAAACCTTCTGAAATTTAATTATTTTTAAAAATTACATATTCAACCGCTCCAAAATTCAATTATTTTCTACAATTTTTATATAAATTTTATCTATAAATAAATTATTTTCACTATTTTTCCGAATGTTCTTCGAGATTTCAATTATTGAAATACGAAAATTCAATTCTTTAGAATAATTATAAGTATAATTTATAATAATAACCCCCAGCGATATTAAAATTTCTATATTCAGATTTGTTGTTTTTGTATAAAATTGTTCACGAAATCATTGATTGTCCTTTTACCTTAAGTAAAATTAATTTTGCTGTTTCCATCAAATCACCACGTAGACAAAATTTGTTCAAGCTTTATCGCCATAGAACTGACTATATGGTAATAATTCTGTTTTAAACAGAATATGTAAAGAGGATAATGAATTAGTGATGAATTAGATATTTTCAATAATTCAATGTCGTCATTCAAGGCATCGCTGTGTAAATTTAGATTTGCATATGATTTTTATGCGCAGTCGCGTTTCTTGCAGCCAAAAAATTATAATAAAGAAATTATTAAAATTAACCTTTATTTATAACCTTTATTTATTTTTATTTTAAAATAATATTTTAAACTTAATAGTTTATCAATTATATACAATTATTTTCATTAATATTTTTAAGAATTCAATTATTTTCAAAATTTTCAATTAAAATTCATCAAAAATTTATTTTCGAAAATTGTAACAAAATATTCACTTGCAAATGACTAATTATTTTTAATTCAAAAATAATTTTTGAAAAATATGTTTATGGTTAATTGTTACAGTGTATAAAAATCGAAACAAGCTGTATTTTATGTTAAAAATGTGGTATTTTGTTACAATATTTGGAAGAAAAGGTGGAAAAGTCATAAATATAGGCTAGCAATTTGTAAAAAATTAATTTGTAATTTTTTTTGGAAATAAGACAATTTACCAGTGTTTCAAATCAATCCCAGAAAATTAAAAATTCCACTTGAACGTTTTATGGAGGCTCATGACCATCACAATAATTATTTTTTGCCTTTCTGCCATGCCCCCTTAGTATACTACTTCAGTAAAATTTACAAAATAATTTTCTAAACCTCTAAAAATGTAAATTTAAACATGAACCCTCCAAAAATGATTGTTCAGATGCAGCATTACATACTTATAAATGTTGCATCTTAATTTTATAAGACTTCCTTTCCATCTGTATCATAAAAGACTTTCTTTTCACTGTGAATAAAGCTAAATGTGAAAATAATTTTCTAAATTATTTCACTCGAATGTTAAAAGTAAATGGGAATCAAACTATTATTTCACAGTGCCACATATAAAGACCTGTTGAAAAAGACTTTGTATAACTTCGAAACCGTGAAGCCGGAACTTTCGCTTCATAAATTCAGTTACACTTCTTTTTCCCCGCGATTGTTTTCGAGCTAGTACCGTGTGTGTATATATATAGAGAGAGATATTAATGTTTAAAAGAACTAAAATGCTGCCCCTTTGGAAGGCATTAAATAGGAATTTCATTTCTATATGAATTCGGTCACGTACATAATATAATTTCACTTTTCCTCTGGCACTTGAATGTCGGGGGAGGTCATCCATGTGCATCGCGTCGGAAACAGAATCCTGATTACAATGTTCCGTGCGAGAAGAGAATCTTTCTTGTTATAGAAGCAAGCGCGAATAAACTATTGTATACAGATTATAGTCAGTGCATAACCATATCGAATATTGTACATTTGCTTGACATAGGTTTTATGTACATATCAATTATTTAAATATGCGGTCGAGAAAAATGTCTCTCCTACAATGGGCTGTTATAAAGGCGTAGCAGCAGAGACAGTTATTGATGAATAATATATAAGAGACACAATCTTGTTGTTTTTTTCCCCTGTTTAATCGTGTAGGAAAACTTCCGCGATGTGACAGTTGTGGAACTGCTGATACATTTTCCTGTTGAATTTCAAACACGCCTTTTATTTATATTTAACAGAATTTTGCGCATAAAGAAGAATAACTAATTAGAGGATTTTTAAAAAATCTCATTTAACTCTTTCCTGACATTTTAATTAATTCTATTTTTGTATTAATTGATTTTTTCGATAAGTTTTATATCCACTTTGCCCATGTTATTTAATTATTTTACCACAGATAATCACAATTTTCGAAAAGTGGTTCAAATTTCTGAATTTTCGTTTATTGCTGAAAATCAAAATACATAGTGCCCGAAATTAAATTATGAGTTTACGATAAAATTGTTGTAATTAAAAGAACATATAAACATATATCCCACTGGAAAAAGTTCCCACATAACCTCCTAGAAAATTTAAACAGGAAACTCCAACAGAAAATTCTGACAAATTAGCTTGAAATAATATGTCGTAAAAATCAAATTGTTTACAAAAGATTTCAGAATTAACTTTCCCTACAATCATATTCAATGATAATTTATTTATTTCACTTGAGTTTCATGTAAAAATAATCATTTTTGTAGCAAAAAGATTTTATAATTTTTAGGTTGGTTGAAGATTTAGAGTGTTTTTTAAAGAAATTATTTAATTTCAGATATGCTTAAGGCTCATTTTACAAAAAATTTCGTCAACAACAGTTGACGACTGGTTATTTTTTGTTATCAGAGGTTAAAAATTATGAAAATAATATAACGTTAAATTAAAATATTATATTAAAAATTACAAACGAGATTTCCTATCGGAATTTCCTGTTAGAATTTCCTGTTTGAGTTTCCTGTTGGAATTTCCTAGGAGTGCTTTACCGAGAACTTTTTCACCTGGGTAATCTAATATTTAATTAACATAATGGTTGGTTTCAACATTAAACTCGTTTTTTTTATGAATTTGGTTTCCAACACTTCTATAACTATATATTTTGTTTTACATATTTTGGTCTCTTAGAGTACAATTCAAGCTTTAATTTAAAACCTCACGAATATTTCTAGAACGTCAAGTTAAAGAGAAAAAATATCTGGAAAAACAAAAAACTATGTTTTTTTTTAGTTTTTATCCAGAATTTCTAGATATTTTTTCTGATTATTCAAATCAGAATTTTTTTCAGTACATCAAAAATGTCTTGTTGAAATAACTTAAATTTAATTTTAATTAATTTTAAAGCTAAATTATTTTTTATTAAGCTGAAAATTGTGCGTAGTTATCAGCACCCATTTAATTTTTCAAAATATTGTATTGGTTTTAGTAAAAAAAAAAGAAATATCTAATTTCAAACTTTAATTTTTCAAAATTAAGGGGTGCTGATAACTGGATGCCAGTTTTAGTTTCATAAATATACTAGAATTTTTCTAATAAAAAATAATGTTTAATAATTTTTGGGACATACGCTGTTTCATATTCGTATTGAAGAATTTTTAACTAAAATTATACTTTATATCAATTAATTTTAACAATTTTTAAAAAAGTTCTTTGACAATTTTCAAAACGATTTTTATTACAATATTCAATTTTACGAAATTTTAATTATTCGTAAAATCTTCAATTAAATTTATGTACCTATGTAAGGAAAATAAAAACTTTAAATTTTTACTAGAATTTTAACTAGAATTCATTTTAAAAATCAATTATTATCAGAAAATTTTACGAGAATTCAATTTTTCTTTAAATTCAATTCTGGTAAAGAATTTTAGCAACAAATTTGTTAAATAATAGAATTCTTCGACGAATTTTAATAAAATTCGATTAAAATGGTATTAAAAATAATTGAAATTCTGCAATGATTTTTTGAAAGTTGTATCTTTTGGAAAAATAATTGAATGTTCGTGTAGAATATTATAAAAAAATTTGTTTAATAATTAAATTTTTTTACTATAAAAATAAATATTTTATTATCTAATTGAATGTTTCCCTCAAACTGAATTTTCAAGAAAAAATTTTATTAACAAATATTTAAATATTTGAATTCACTTGACAAATTTTAATAAAGTTTTGAAGAATAATTTCATTTTTTGAGAAATTTAATCAAAATTATATATATATATATATATATATATATATATATATATATATATATATATATTAAAAATAATTGAAATTTTGACAAGAATTTTATGAAAACTTTTCAGAAATATTCTATTGTCGGAGAAAAATTAATGTAATTGAAAATTGGCGAGAATTTTTGTAAATTTTTTAACATAACTGGATTTTTTTAAAGAATTATATAAATTTTGAAAATAATTGAATTCTTGAGATGAATTTTATATTAAAATTTCTTTTTAAATAATTGAATTAAATAATTTAAAATATAATTTTAAAATTTTAAATTTTAAATAATTTAAATAATTTAATTCTTTGGTGAATAAATAACAAAAATTGAAATTTAAATCCTAATTTCTATATGAAAAAATAATAAAACCGCTGCCAAGTTAAACATTTTTGTTATAATTTTGGTGCTGATTTCATTCGTTTTCGTAAAACTCGTTGTGTTCATTTCATGAACACTTTGCTTCCTCATAGAGATGTTAATAACAATAAAGTATAAATTTTGAACAATTATTCTTAAGTGCTGTAATATTTTTTTCTCTTTATTTAATACTTTCACATAAAAAACTTTTTTTTTAACAATTTCTGTTTTTTAAAATATCAATAACTTCTTTATTTCTAATCGAATTAGCTTCAAAAATAGGTCAATCGAAGGGTTTTTTAATGCTCTACAAGTTGGTAACTATGGTTTTAATTTTATTTCTACATTTTTCAACAAAATTCTCAAAAAAGTCTTATTTTCCAAAATTTGTGATTTTTAAAAGTTTAATATCTCCGGTGAATATGGACGAAAAATGTCCATTGAGGGTTCAAAAGATGCCTCGAAAAAAAAACTTTACAAAATTAGAGAAAAACATTTATAGGTGTCCTAACATTTTTTTAAAGTTATGGGCAAAAAACGTTTTTTTTGGAAAATTAGAAATCAAAAAAATATATAGTTAAACTTTATTAATCTATCTCAAAGTACTCTCATTTTATGTCCGCAGATGAGACTTACAATTTAAAAAAAAATTCAGCCCAAAAGCTCTTTATAATTTGGAGATATTTATGAAAATGTGATGCATACAGACACACACACACGGAATGACATTTTGTAAAAATGTCATTTAAAAATGAAGTTATTGATGTTTTCGAAAAAGTTTCTAATTAATAATAAATGTAGATTTGGAAACCTGGGAAAATTTCATTTTTTAACCTCTGGATAAGTTAGGGAATTTGAATAGAGCAAAAGCGTGGCAACCCTGATTAAATTTTGTTGTTTTTGGATATTAAAGAGCAGTGTTTAAGCTCTAATTTGGTTTTATAAGGACAGACTTACTGTTTTGGTTTAAGGTTGTGAATTCATTCGTTGAACAAGAAAATATAATTTAGTAGACCCTGTGACAAATATACTTTTAGTTGACTGCAATAAATTATGTTTGGCTTAAGTAAAACATGTTTCTGCTGGTACAGAATTAAAATGTTAAATATATATCCCACAAACCAGAATTCTTGTTATTCCAAGAAGAATGACTTTTTTTTTGAATTTTTGATCTAAATTTAAAGTCTCTTTGCTTAATCAGAGAGACATTTACACAAATACAATTACGGAGAGCGTGTAGCCAGTTTGTTATAGGAGATCTCTGTGGTTTCTAAGATCCGCAGGATCCTTGCAGGCTTACGTACGTCTATATATATATATATACCTTTCCCGCTTTCCGGCGGGATCGAGTGTGTCAGTAGGTCATTCTACGGTTGATTTTCTTGTTACAGGGACGCAGTGCCAAAGCAATGTTGTGGATTGGGCTCGCCTCCCGTTCGTTGGTCCATCCTCGGCGTTGGGATCGTGGGACTTGTCTGCGCAGGGGCTGGAGTGCTCCTAGGGGCTCTCAGGGCAACAGGTCGTGATCATTTCGCTGTTGCCTTACTCATGATCGGTAAGTGATCTATCGATTTTCCTTTCTCTTTATTACCAATCTCAATCTTATCACCGAACACGACCGTACACCTAACAAGTGATCCAAGAGATTATTATATATTATTTAAATCTCTCCCTCGCAAAATTTACCTCTCTTTCTTTAAAGTCATAATTTATAGTCTTTTCTCCCAAAAAAGGGAAAGAAATGAAAATAAATCCTTTAAATTATTACGATTGAGGATCATCTAAAATAATATTATTGATTGGAAAATGAAAATAGGTTCACAGAGAGCCTTGGAGTTGTTTAAAGCGGGAGGTGTGTCGGTTAATAATAAAAAAAAATTAATAATAAAGTCTTCTCTCTTGTGAAATAAGAGAACATGAGTAGTAGAACAGATAGAGTAAAGTGGCTGGTTGTGCGTGACACGATTTAATGATGCCCACACGAATTATGTATTCTATATACCGGTGAAATCTTGCAGACCTTCAAATTATTTTTTCCCAAGCAAAAAAAGTTCAAGTAAATAATGTCCAACAGAACAATTAGTGACTGTATTCTCAGGATTTAAAAAGTTTATCATTTATCCCATTGTCACCGTGCACAAAGGCGTGAGATATTTATAGTCTTCATTTATTTTTTTATTATTTAAAGGACCTAAAAAAAATGAATTGCATAAATCTATTGAAAGTTTTCTAATGTATTATTTAAAAATAATAACGCTGCGGCATGCATATTAGATATCTCCTCGTTACTCTTCGCGATTGGGAAATCTTGTAAATATTTTTCATTCGTCATTCCAGTGGTAAAATAATTATTCAATTCTAATATTCATTTTATTTTTATTAAAATAAAATGAATGTTTTATTTTAACAACAACATAATAAATACTTCCTCCATGAGGAGGCAATTTAATAAAAATAATAAATGTGATCGATTCGAATTCAAATAATTAACGGTCAATTCAAGTATTTAATTTTATTTATCTTGTGATAACGAAACCGTTATTACTAGTGCGGAATTTCTAAAGATAAAAATTAGATACTTGATGCATTTACGTAACTTTAAAAAAACAGTTAGGTATTACTATTTTTAAAAATAATTTTAATTAATTAGGTATTTTTTGTCATAAAGATCAATTATATTTTTGAAAGAAGAATTATTTGGCAAATAATTAAGAATAATTGAGCTGAAGAACGTATAACGTTAAAAGATTAATATTACTTTTGACTTGCATTTTTTTGCTGAAAGATGTAAAGAGATACGAATTATAAATTTTTTCGTTCATAAAATTTTCTCTTTGAATTTTTCTTTATTAATTATTCCTTTAGAGTCAGAACATTTTTAAGACTTTTTTTTATCTACTGCGCTTTTTAATATATAAGGAGTGTTCGAAAAATGAACTCTTTTTCTCAATAAGAAATTATCTTTTGTCATCAGAAATATTACGAACATTAAACATTGATAATATTTAACAAAATGTCTTTGAACTATTAAAGTTAAACACTTACTTTTGGTCAATAATACCGAGAAAGTTGTTTTCTGAGGCACTTGTCACTTTGATGATGTTGAAAGAGCAATTATTATAAATGTGGAACTAAACTATGACTAATAACTATATTTTTTGCCTTAATAATGTTTAAACTAAACAACAAAAAATTCAGAACAAATTTTCTTAAAAACTAAAATTATTAAAATTAAAATATTAAAAATGTCGAAAGAATGAAATACAATTATAATTACAAAAATTATGAAGAATTATAATCAATTAATTAAAAATTGAAGGAAAATTAGTTATACTAATAGGTAAACAATTTTTTGTGTAATTAAACAGTAATTTTAATAAATGAATGTAGAATTAAAATTTAATGGTAAGGTAAATAAATTAATTAATTATTCATATATGTTCAAGAGCATAAAAATTAATATGAATATTTTAAGTATCTAAGGTTGTAATATTACTTTCTGCATTTGAATTTAGAAAAAATGGCTAATTTGATAGTAAAAGTCACTTATCACCTAGTTAGGAATAATCAATTAGTTGTTAAATTTCTTTTTATGGAAAAATATCTGAAATTTGGTAACTACTTCTATGTAAATTAAATTTAATTATTATTCGGTTACTTTTTAGCTATAAAAATTAGTTAACTTTTTATTAATAATTATTTTATTATATTGCAGGGACTACAGTTAGTCCCCTTATATTTTCTTCATTTATCCTATTTTTTATCCCCTTAAATTAATAAATTCCCTATAACAAGTAAAATCATGCAAATTTGGTTGGGGTACATTTTTCTAAAACTTTTTTTTCACATAAGGGTGAATTTCCAAAAAAATTATTTTTAATGGCTATGATTTTCTAATTTTCTTTTTTCTAGTAAAAGAGATTTTCTGAAAATTTCTTTTTCTAATAAAGGTAATTTTCAATTTTTTTTCTAACAAATTATTTTTACAAAATGCTTGAGATTTCGTTATAAAAATTTTGATAAAAAATGGAAATTATGCAAATTTGAAAAAAATGTTTAAATAATTTAGTTAAAAATCGTTATTAATAAATAGAAATTATTTATTTTTTTCAAAAAGGCACAGGATTATGATTAAAAATTGTGATAATAAACAAGAATTTTATAAAAAAATTTCTTCTTTTTAAAAAAATACTCGAATAATTTTGTAAACAGAATTGTGATTGAAAAGCAGAATATGCCAAATAGTTTCTATTTCATAATATTAATTTTTCTAACAATTTTCTAAGTTTTATTAAAATGTATAAAATTTCACAAATTTCAGGAAAATAAATATTAGAAATCGTAACTTTTTGGAAAAGCTTTTTTTAGAAATTATAAAACTTGATATAAAAACTCTTTTTAGAAAACAGATTTCTTTAGAAATCGCTTTTATTTAGACAAAAGGAATAAAAAACATTTTTTTTAAAAGAAACCACATACACCGCAAATTTTTTCTTTTGACAAACAGTTAAAAGTTATTAATATTTATTAGTTACTGTAGTCACTCTCTAAATTGAAATTAGTAAAAGTGTTTACAAGTTTTTCAATAACATACATTTTTTAATAATTTCATAATCAAAATTTAAAAGATTGACTTATTTAGTAAAGAATTAATTTTTATTTTCTATATTTCCAAAAATTGGAATATAATTCTTCGCAAGAATTCAATTATCAATTCAATAAATTTTTTTTCCAAATTTGAATTATTTTCAACAAAATTCAATTATTTTCTAAAATTTTAATAAATTGTTTGAAAAAATTAAATTATTTCTTTAAAATACTGTGCAAAAATTAAATTATTTTTAATACAATATTAATAAAGTTTCATAAAAAATTCAACTCTTTTAAAAATTATTGATAATATTCTTCGAAAAAATTCAATTACTTTAAAAACTTTTTGAAATTTCTTTACAAATAATTAGTCAAATGTTACTACTGAATTAGTTATTTTCTACTAATAATAATAATTAATACTAATCTGAATTTTTTCCTTTAAAAAATTAAATTCCCTTTTTTACTTAATATTACATAAAAAAAATGACTGTAGCGAAAAGCTCGCAAAGATTTTATTAACAATTTGTTATATTCTTAATCGATTTAAATTTAGCTAGAGTTTTTCCTTTAAAGTTACAATATTATTCATCTGTACCTAATTTAAAAAAAATACATCGCTTTTTACTTAAAGGTTAAATGGAACAACAATCAACTCTCAGCAAGAAACATAATCATTGACCACGTCCTTCAATTCATTTAGATTAAATTGTTTCGTATTAAAAGAATTGTACCCATTCAATCTGGTTTTTATTCCTAAAGGCGGGTCTCCACTATACGGTGCAAATAAAAAAAAAATTATTTAAAATATGCAAAAGATCTGCAAAGTATATACTATTCAATATGCATACAAACGCATTTAAATATTAATCTAGAAACTCGTAAATATAGATAATATTATGTTATTATTTTTTTCTGCTATTTGTTTCATAACGATATTAAATAGATGTGTATTTTTATAACTATTTCTATGTAGTAAACATAATTGCTATTTAGAAGGATCATAAAAAATATTAGAGAAAAACAATAATAGACCGCACGTAGAAACTAAATTTGAATGACAAGGACGCTGCGCTTTTTCTGAGAAACGTTTTTCAATGGAATTTTGTTTTTAATGATAATGCCTTTTCAAGTACATTGATAATGTTCAATGTAATATTATGTAGTCACTGTGACGATGTTGATATTTAATGTTGTAATATTTCTTATTGTCTCCCATTTCCGCATATATGTATCGTAATTGTATTTGATTAAGTCTCTTGCTTCTCATTGTTTTTTAACTATTTCATAGTTTTCACAAATTTGATTTAAATTTTTTTCTCTTTCTTATTACTCTTTTGTTTCTTTTAAAAATTTTCCTTATTCATTTATTTTTCTTATTTTTTTCATATTTATTTTTTATTTCGAAGATATTTAACTTAAAATTCATTAAAATTGAAAATTAAAAATAGATTTTTCATAAAAAGGAAATAAATGACAAAAATTTAAAACAAATAGACATATTTTCATAGTCCGGAAGTATATATATAGGAGAAGCAGATGGTTTGATTCATTTGGCGACTAAAACATGTTTTATACATCCTATCCTTTAAGCACAAACGACAAAAGTGTATAAAACTTTTGTGCTTTATCGACCGAAACGAAATACACAAGATATTTGTAATTTATTGCATTGTTAGTTTGGTCAATTGTTTATACAATGAAGAGAAGAGCCACTAAAATTGGAAAGTCTTGCAATCGTTTGCGCTCGAACTCATGCTGCATTTTTATTGCATATTGGAAAATTAACATAACTTTTTAAACAAAAAAAAAAAGAAATTTGCCAGAATTGCGTCTTGAGAATTTTTGAAAAATCTCAAGAGTTGGGAGAAATTTTTTATTGTTTTTCTTTAAATTAGCAAAAAAAAAAAAGTAATTAGCATTTATAAAATAGTAATATTGTTGTATTATTATATTAATATTAAAAACACAAAGAGAAATGTATCTTTTGTTCAAAACAAAGAAAATTAGAGGCAAGAAATAGTTGTAAAATTACGTAAAAATAGTTTAATAATACCGTAGAGACAAATTTTATTGCTTGCGAATCACTTTCACAGAGTCTGTTTTACTTTAAAAGGGCAACTAATTCTTTTCGCATGTACTTTATGTCTTCTTGTAAAAAAAAGTTTCATCCAAGATAAATGAATCAATAAACCACTTTTATATTCCAATAAAAGAATATCTCGAACTTTTCAATACTCTTTGCTCTCGTGGTCATAAATTACAATATTTACGTTAGTTTTATTTATCAAGAATTTTTTTTATTGCGATGGAGAAGAGAAACTGATGTATTTTTGAAAATTTACAAAAGACAACCTTTGTTCGACTTTTTGTCAATTTTTTTAGAGCTTTTAACCCATTAATGAACATTAATTCTTGTATCTCATTTTAGGCGCAATTATTAACAGCATTTGATTGTAAGGTTTTCAATAAAAATTAGTCAAATACTTTTATCTTAAAATATATTTTTTTTAAATAAATGAATTGAGCTTCTTTTTTTGTAAATAAATCAAAAATTCATAACATTGCAAGGATCACGTTATCCGACAGTCACATGCTGTTGAAATTTTAAAAATTGGAAAGTTTGTAAAACTTCACTTTTTGTGGTCTTTTGATATTAAATTGTCATTTAAGTTTTAATATTTTCTGTCCATTTTATAGACGCTTTAAAAACGAATCGAATCACCTATATTTTAGAACTTTATATTCGACTTCAAATAAAGAAATTAATAGGACTTTAAGTGTTCATAGTTTTTTCGGAAATTTTTTTATTCATTCCATTTTTACGTGAGTAAGCAACACGGAGAAAAATTATTATTACTTAGACAATTGAATTGATAATTAACAAAAATTTGTGTTTTTTATTAATAATTAAAATTTTTATTAGTTAATTTAAAAAAAATACACATTTCAAATTTTTTAATAAAATTGAATTTTCGCAGTTTTTTTGAAAATTAAAAAAAAAAAATTTTAATTCTGTTATTTCAAGATAATTGAAATTTCATAAACAAATAATTGAAATTTTTTTACATTCTATTGAAAATAATTTACTTCATTTAAGAATTTTATATAAAATTTTTCTAAATAATCAAGGTAAGTTAGTCACCCAATAATTATAATTTTATTTTTCAAAATTTATTCGCAATACATTCCATTATTTTCATAAATAGTAAAACTTCGACAAAATTTAATTACTTTTAGTAATTTTATTGAAATTTATTGTAAAAGTTCAATTATTTCTATAAATAACAAAAATTCATTTATATTTACCACAAGAATTCAATTATTTAAAAAAAATTTTCTTAATTCAATAATTTGTATGTCTTCTATTTTAATAAAATTTCCAAAAAGTATTCAATTCTTTAAAAACAATTTTGACAAAATTTTTCACGAATATTCAATTATTTTCTAATTGAATGAAAATTTCATAGGAATTGAATTATTAAAAATAGTTTATCTAAAATTAATAAAAAATTAATTATCTGAAACTTTTTTTTATAAAATCCTTGCAATAATTCAATTACTTTCATAAATAATGAAACTCATTGCAGAAATGGAATTATGTTTAATACAATTTTAATCAAATTCGTCGGAAAATGCAATTATTTTTAAAAATTTGATTAAATTTTATCTAAAAAATTAAATTATTTCAATTATTTTCATAAATTTCCATAAAATTTAAAAAACAATTCAATTATTTTCAAAAGTAGTAAAATTCTCCGCAGAAATTCAATTATGTTTAAAAAATTTTTTAAATTCTCCGAAATTTTAATTATCTTTATGAATAATTAAATTGTTCTCTACAATTGAATTATTTTCAAAAATTTTAATAAAATTCTATGCAAACATTTAATTATTTTGATAAATATGTAATAACATTCTTTGGAAGGATTCAATTACTTTTATAAATAGTAAAATTCATTGCAGAAATTCAATTAGTATCAATAAATTTTAATGAAATGGAATTAATGAAATTTTCAATTATATTAATGAACAGACAAGATTTTTTTTTTAAATTGAAAAAATTCTTTGTTTAATTTAATTATTTTTCAAATTGTTGAGTTATGTTCGAAATGAAATAAATTTAAATTTGATGAAAAAATAAAAGCGGTAAAAATTGGGACAAAGCCGGGAAAAATGGGAAATTTAAAGGTTAAACACAATTTATAATCAGTCACTATTGATAGAGTAAATATCGGTAAAATTATTTCCTATTATCTTATTGACGGTCGTGTTTCATTAACGATTTTAGTTTTTGACACTGTTTTTAAATGGAAATTTGAAAACTAAAAATCTAAATTTGACTATTTGTTCAGAAAAATAGCTTTTAGCAGCATTAGGCTCAAAAAAGTAGCAAAAAAATAGCAAATAGTAGTTTTTAGAAAAAGAGTGCGAAGCCTGTATTTTTAGTATTGTTTTAACTACTTTTTGGTAATGTGTACGACATCTTACACTTAGTTGACCACCTTCTGAAATTATTTAGAGTAGTTGAGAAATTATAAACATGAATAAAGCTTTAAAATCTAATATATCAGAATTGTAACCGCCTGCTCTGAATTGAAGTCAGTAAAAATTTCAATTCAGTGAATATGTTTCCTTTGTCGAATCAGCAGCGATGATGATCACTGAAATGGAATCAACAAAATTCCCACTGATTCAGATTTAGAAATGAAATAATCCAAAAAGCATTTATTCTTTTTTGGAACAAAGACTTCTTAAATCTTTGTTTACTCGAGAAATCGTATTCAAAAATTTCTTGGATATCATAAAGAAAGAAGAATAAAAGTTTTTGAAAATTCTTCGAAATTTAGGGAAAAAAATGGAATAATTTCCAGATGAATAGTCACATAATCCTAAAATATATTATGTATATATGGTTATAAAAAGTTGGTGCTCGCTATTGACACACTAACAATGACATTGTTGCATGGCACAGTAATAAATGTCCTTCCACGTCGTGTCCTATCAATGCCTTTTGTGGTGAAAAAAAGGTCTCCAAGATATGGAGAATATAACATTTTAAGTCTCATGGGACAAGTGCTTATTTGAATTCCACAATATTCTCGAGCAAGGTTATAGCTGCGGTATATATAAAGCTTTACCTACTTGATTTGTTACACGCATTGTGCGTAGTAGTTGTCTTATGTAATTCAGGCTTGAATTGTGGAGTGGAGCTTGTGCGCGCAATGACAACTCTGCTTATGGGCCCACGTGCCATAAACAGCAAGGTTGTAAGGCCTTAATTGTCCAAGCACGCGACAGTTAGCAATCATGCATCACAGATTCTCTTTTAATGATTTGCACCTTAACTATTATTGAGACCTATGAGTTTTCCACTCTACCTTCGCCACGTTCTGTCTTTGTGTAATCCATATAATGTTTTCAATGCGTAATTCAACCGTAACGGGTCTCCACTCTATTTTCCAGTCTTGATAGAAAAGAAACTGTACAATTGATCCATAAACAATCACAAGGTCTAATACATTTTATTTTATTTTATTTCTGCCACTATATACCTATATCGAGATAATTATTTCCAATATTTAAACAATGCTGCTTGGAATGATTGTTAATTTTAAACAATGGCAGTATTTACAATAAGCTAAAAACAATAGATATTGAAAACAATTACAAAAAATTATTTATCAATGGAATAAAATTTTATTCCAGTTGTTTGCTTAGAAATCTAAACAACATTTATTTATTTATTTTCCCCATACAAATTGAAATTTAACATCGCGTGATATTTGAAAAAATAAACTGTTAAATCGCTAAATGTTTCATTTAAATTTTAAAGTTTTGCTATTTATTGTTGGTAGTTATTTTTAAAAATATTTATATCGAGAAAATATTTCATTCATTATGAATCACGATTCCAGAAGTAGTGTGCAACTATTTTTTGGATCACAATGACTTTTGTGTTCAAGATATAATACGTAACATTGTTCCAAAACTAAAAATGATGTACAAAACTGTATTCTTTTTTGACAATATCACAGAATTTTGTTATAATAAAGTTATTTCTGTTATGAGTGTAACTTGTTTGTAATGGATGTTTTAAAAATTAAAACGTTGTGTTTTCCATCACAGTTTTCTTGAAAGTATGAAGTTGATACTAAAGTGGATCAAATTGATGTCAAAAATCTGGATCAATTTTTTTATTTGATCTAAATTTTTGGTGTCAATTTGTTGCCATTTAATACTTTCAAGATAACAGTGATGATGTTAAAGTGTGCAATGTTTTTACAAATGAAAAACTAAGTACCAAAGTATTTTTTCTTGACGTTAATTTATCTTCAATTTTATAATTTGCACACATTTTTGAGAAATTAATCCTTCCTAAGGAAACAGTTATTTACGAATAACTTAAATTTGAGTAGTAATTGTTTATCTTTCTGTATTTTTATTTAAAAAATTATAAACACAGCCACAAATTTTTCACTTCTTAGTTACCTTTCTTGGGAGCGCGTCACATTTATCGTCTCACTTTTTCTTTTTTAAAACCATTGCGGACTTTAGCTTCATGTATTTTCCACACTCTAGAACATTTATAGAACGTATTTTGCTGGATTCTTGTCTCTAAGACAAGCAGGGCACTTAAATCACCTTAAATATTATTTGGAAATAAAACATAGTTAATATTTATTTAATATTTATTTTTCGCCTAAAACTAATGTCACATGTTAATATTAAAGTAGTATTGGGATAACATTAGTTTTAGGCAAACTATAATCAATAAAATATTAAATTGGTAACAACTATACGGAGAAAATATTTGTATAAGCATAAGTTAAATAAACTTTATTTAGAATAACCTGAAACTTCGGTTTATACAACAAAATAGAATATTTGATCCAAACGCAATATTTTTTCTTGAATGTATAAATCTAAAATATGAAATATGTAACTGGTGACGCCAAAAACCCTTCAAGTAAAAAACGTGATGTGAATTTTTCAAAAAATTTAACGGTACTTTTGTCAATTCTAAGTTTATTTCAGCATAATGCGAAACCTTCCGTTCATATAATATTCTTCTTAGAATACCAATGTAACATGATTCTTAATAAAATATGATATAAATTAAAATCAGTGCAAAATAAAGTTTTTCTGTAAATTTTTATATACAATGCCAATAATTTTTCGTACAATGTCAGGATATTTTAAATTATTTATTGTATTATAAATGTTATTATGCAATTAAAGAAATAATCTTTGTCATAATTTTTTAGCGTTATTTTTTCTCATCATCGTCTCATTTGATTTTGATAAATTTATTTAATTTCGAACATAAATAAATCTACAAATGGCTTAAAAATTTTTATTATAGGTTTTGCGAATAATTAAATTCTTTTGACAAGTTTTTTTACATGTTTTGAAAATAATGTTTTTTTAATAATTTTTTTTTTAATTAGGAAAAAATTCAATTAATAACAAAGAATTTAAAAAAATTTTTTTAAAATAATTTTGTCTGTTTACAATTGTAATTGAAAATTTTATTTTTTAATTTTGTTGAAAATTGTTAGTAATCATTGAATTTTTGTAAAGAATTTATAAAAGTAATTTGAAACCTTCCAAACATTGTTATTATTTACGAAAATAATTCAATTCTTGCGACGAATTTTATTACAGTTTTTAACAGTAATAAGCAGTAATAATTATAATTATATACTTAATAAGCAATAAAAATTTAATTCCCTCAAGAAATAAATATTTATTTGAACATTTAAAAATTTAAAATTATAAAAATTTAAGAGAAGTTTAATCATTATAATTATTGAGAAATAATGTAATATTATAACTTTATATTTTCGAAAAATTGAAATCAAATTCTTTAAGAAAATTCAATTATTTTTAATAAAATGTAAAAAAATTTCAATTATTTGAAACATTTTTAATTATTTAATGATTAAAATTGAATTATCTGGAAGCAATAGAATTGAAAAATTTCCATAATCTTATTTTTCAAAATTTTCAAAAAAACTTTTTAAAAATTCAATTTTATTAAAAAATTTTGAGTATTTTTTAAAATTAACTAATAAATATTTTAATTCTTAATCTTCGAACTAAGAAACATAAATACATTGTAATGTGACTCTTAATAAAAGTCAATTATTTATCAATTATTAAATTAAACTTCTTTGAAAATTCTATTTGTTAAAAAGTTTCTAATGAAATTTTTGCCAAATTTAGTTATTATTTTCAGTTGAATTTCGCAAAATTTCTATTAATTCAATAATTTTTTTTAAATTTATTATTTAATCTAAATAATGAAACTTTTTTTATTTGGTGGAAAACTTCCTGGCTTATTCAAAATTTTTCCAGGTCAAATTAAATTCCCAGATATTTTTCGGATTTCTCGGTTAGTAAACACCATGGAAAATTTAATAAAAAAATTCTAAATGTTAATAAATTATGTATCAAACTGAATACAAGCTTCAATTTGAAGCATGAAATAATTTAGGTTATATCTGAAATATTTCTTCTAGATTTTAATAAAACTTTACTAAATTCCATTGAAGTTCTTTTATACCTAAATTAGAATTTCTTTTATTGAAATTTAACACATTTTTTCTAAATTAGAAAATACCTGCAAAAAATTTAATAATTTTTTTCTTTCAGTGTATTTATGTCAAAATTACTTTCGTATACTAACTGCATGTGCAAAATTTAACATAGATAGTTTAATTAAAAAAATAATAGCAAACATATGCTTCAATTAATAAATTTTTACTGTTACTATTAATATTATTTTTAACCCTTTATTAATATTATTATTTCAATAATTCCGATTTTAAGGAGATTATTATTAGAAATTAAAGAAAATAATAATAATAGTAATAATTATTTCTATTATTTAATGATTGAAGCTATTTCTATTATTATTATTATTTTGATTGTATTTTAATCTTTACCGTCATTATCTTGCACGAAAAGTCAATTAAAATTATAATGCACTCTGTGAGAAAAATTTATTTTCAGGTAATTTTTAAAATAGAATCACATACCCAGAAAAAGATTTAATTGTTTAAAAAATATCACTTTCTCTCACTTTCATTTGTTCAGTAATCGCAGAGGAAAGAATTTGTTATTAAATTATAGAAATAAGTTTTCCTCTAATCAACAAAAATTATTTTCATGTATTTAATCGAATCGAAAAGTATTTACCAAGATTTCTTCAAATTAAAGAAATAATTCTTTTGACTTACAAAGTTACAAATCTTTTTTTTTTGAATCAATAGAAAGTTTTTTTTCTGAATGTGTTGTATACGGGATACATATTTAAAAAAGAATTATATGAACAGAAGGCGTCGAACTCTTAAGAAGTAATCTAAACAATTTTTCATTCTGTATAACAAAATTACGTATTCATCACACTTTGTTGTTGTTGTTTTTTTTTAATAATATATAATAAATCACGGTAAGAAAAAAAAAGAATGGTACGGTGTTAGAGAAACGTTATTAGTCCCGAGACAAAGAAAAACTTGTCGAATTTGCATTGCGATGATGAATGTCGCAATGCATTTGCAAGTAGCATTTCATTATTTTCTGTCGTCGCATAATTTTCGCAATAAACTATTCCATCCTACCGAACGGTCCATCTGCTCGATTGAGCCAAGGTTAGTAGATGTATATATGTATGTATATAAAATAAACGTACAAACGTTGTTATATTGTATCAATAATTCATGGCTGTAAAATACGTTGCAATTGGCTCGACTAACTTATCTATGAGATTCACTATATATATATAGATTCATTCTTAGGTTGGGCGGATGGATTTCGATTTTTCATTTAACAAGTGCCATGCGCATTATGAAACTTTATGTACACGAGGTCAAAAAATACGTAGGCTACATTAAATACAAATCGATATCAAATCAGCCCTGTGTATTTAAAACCTTTTAAGAGCCAAAAAACAAAATCTGTATACATATATATATATATACATACAATCGACAGTGAAAAATTGTTTTCCAATAAAACCAAATCTCGGTCTGTTATCCGCAATCATTTGCAATTAAATGTATAATTTACCACTGCGGCAATACAATACAAGTATATTATATTTTACCAAACTCGTCGATTACCAAACTATTTTACAATAGTTTTGATTTTTCATAAATCGATGTATACAAATTTTTAAAAAGAAATTAAACCATTAAGTCCCATGAAGAAACCAGTCATTGTATAAAAAAACTAACAATTTGATTCATAGGCAAATGAGAAAAAAAGATATACCTGTTTTTTTGTTTTTAATTTCCAATTGATTAACAACAATTGTTTAAACAAATTAACAAAAATTTAAAATTTTTTGAAATCTGTTAACGCCAATCGATTCTACGTGAAAAAATAAGAATGTTTTGTATGGGTTATTTTTTTCTCCAAGTCGTATTTTGTTTATAAAATTGGTATAAACATATTAAGCTGCGTAAAGGGTGTTTCATCCCAAGCATAAACAAATAGATTTTAAGTAAAACTAACAATTGGATTCATAGGCAAATGGGAAAAAAAGATATACCTATTTTTTTGTTTTTAATTTCCAATTGATTAAACAATTTTAAAAAATTTTAAATTATTTGAAATCTGTTAACGCCAATCGATTCTACGTGAAAAAATAAGAATGTTTTGTATGGGTCATTTTTTTCTCCAAGTCGTATTTTGTTTATAAAAATGTTATAAACAAATTATGCTGGGTAAAGAGTGTTTCATTCCATGCATAATAAATTTTTTTTATAAAATTAACAACTGGATTCATAAGAAATTGGAAAAATAAGATATACCTGTTTTTTTGTTTTTAATTTCCAATTGTTTAACAGCAATTGTTTACCCAGCCTAATTTGTTTATACCAATTTTATAAACAAAATACGACTTGGAGAGAAAAATGACCTATACAAAATATTTTTATTTTTTCACGTAGAATCGATTGGCGTTAACAGATTTCAAAAAAATTTAAATTTTTGTTAATTTGTTTAAACAATTGTTGTTATACAATTGGAAATTAAAAACAAAAAAACAGGTATATCTTTTTTTTCATTTGCCTGTGAATCTAATTGTTAGTTTTTTTATACAATGACTGGTTTCTTTATGGGACTCAATGGGTTTTAAGAACACTGATAAAACAATATATTTGAATCAAACATAATTATCTTTGTTAGACAATCAAACGAAAATTAACTTTTAATTAAACATAATAATTTTTATTTAACACATAACAAATTTGATTCAATAAAAATTATATTTATAATTCATATATAAAATATGTTTAATTCAAATATAATTTTTCAACTGACAACTTATTTTTAAATTAAAAAAAATTTTCTGAGTGAATTGACAAATTGTAAAGAATATAAATTCCTAAAAAATAACTTGGTTTTAATGCATTCCGTTAAATTAAATAAATGTTTTCCTCTTATAATTCAGGCTTTCGCACTCTTCTACTAAAATTTACTACTTCTTTAAAATTTGATACATTCGATCAAAAAAATTTGAAAGTCAACAAATTCCTTTAACTTCAAAATTTTTAATTTTCAACAACGAATTTGTATTCAGCGATTTCGAAACTTCTTTAACTTTAATAGTTGGAGTAAAAAAATTATTTTCATCAATTTCAGTGAAATTCTTAGAAAAGATTCAATTGTTTTCAAATATAATATAAAAACAATGTTTCGCAAGAATTTAACTATTTCTTCCAAATAATGGAATTCTTAGCTGAAATTTTATTATTTTCAATTAATATTTACTATTTTAATAAAATTTTGTAAAAGAATTCAATAATTTAAAAGAAATTTGTAATTCAATTCTTCAAAAAAGTTCAATTATTTTGATATATAATAAAATTTTCACAGAAAACCAATTGTTTGAAATAAATTTTTTTGAAAAAAATTAATTATTAAAGAAAATTTTTATAAAATTCTTTAAAAAAAATCAATTATTTTTAATAAATTTGATAAAATTTGTTATTAAAAATTCATATCATTTCAATACAATTGTAATTTATTATTTTATACTTAAAAGAATTTAATTCTTAGGAAATTCGTTGCAAGAATATAATTATCTTCATAAATAATAAAATTCTTTGTAGAATTTTTATTATTTTTATATATTTTCAACTGAAATCTTAGAGAAATGCAATTATTCTTAAAAATTTTATTAAAAATCGTCGAAGGACGAACTGTTTATTCTTGTATTAAAGTAATTGAATATTCATAGAATTTTCTTACCAGAATTGATTTAAAATTGAATTTCAGATAAAATTGCAATTCATAATTGTATATTAGAAGCGTGAAAGTAAATTTTTGAAATAATTAAATCTTCTAAAATTTGTACATTGTCTGATTTTATTTAAAAATTCAAACAAAAGGAAAAAAATACCTATTGAATTTTAGAATAGTTATAGTTGTAATTTTTGAAAATAATTAAATTTTAAGAAGGTTTTTCATTAAAATTATTAAAAATATAAATTCCTGTGGAAAAATAAATAATTATTGAAATATTTATTTAACAAAGAATATGAACGTTTTTAATAATTTAATTCAGAAATTATAAAAAAAAATTAGTGCTTCGAAAAATTGTATTTAAATTTTTTTTTGAAGATTATTAAATTCTCGTAAATAATTAAAAAAGAATAAATTAAAATTCCAATTAATTTGAAATTTTTTCAAATTTTATTCAAGTAGCTAATTTTTTTATTTTAATAGATTTTATTGTTGTACTTTGAAAAATGATATTTAAATATTATCGTAGGTATTTTTGAAGAATTATGACTAAAAAATTTAAAAATAATAATTGATAAGCATAAAAGTGATTTCTTTTCAAATCAGAGGAAAATCAGAAAAATACAGAATCAAATTTTTATGAATCAAATAGAATGAATTTTTTTCAAGAATCAAATTTAATTTTTCGACATAGCTACGTTTTAAAACTTTTTAAAATTAATTATCGAGTGTGAAGTCTAATATTCATATTGTATAAAATAGGTATGAAATTATAATTTTTTGTATTTTAAAATTTACAAATAAAAACAGAAAATAAAAAATATTCACTCAGAAAAATAATTGTCTTCAACGCAAAAATTATTAAACAAAACCAAATATTTATTTAAATTAAATAAATATGTTTAAACAAATATTACTAAAAAGAAATGACCTAGAAATATACAGAAAAACCTAAACATAAGGTTTATACAAAAAAATAATAACTATTAAAAGATAATTTTTTTTCTGAGTTGTAAATTTATGATTGCAGTAATTTTTGCACAAAGGTTTGATTCCTATTCGATAAATTAATGATATAATCAAACAATGACGAATGCATTCCTACATAAATATGTGTATATATATAATTATGAAGAAGTTGAAAATATGCTTATGCAAAAATTGTTTGAGATCGAGGAACTATGCATTGGGAATAAATAAAAAAATGCATCAGCCAGCATCTTATTATTATTTTTTTAATATTGTTGAATTATGCAATACGTGAAGTTAATGAAAGAGAAGGAAAATTCTTTTAACACCATAAAGCTTTAAGAAAAATAATATTTACCTTGAAATTATACACGAGACAAAAGTCTTTATTCAGAAGAATATCATCTCAATATGTGGCACGTCCTTTGGTCTTATAAGTCCTTGAACTACTTCAGATCTTTTGAGGTCTTTTCATATTCAAAACAGAGGAGTAGTTTTGCCATCCTAAGCTCCAAGTATAATATAGATTTCCATATTCGCAAATATATACTCGCGCTTACATTAATGCTAAAATTTTCAGTATAGCAAATATTGTCGTATGTGGAATTTTATAACAAGTGGGTGCTGAAAAATATGATTTATAAAATAAAATTCTTTATCACTGTTTAAAAGAGGAATTATCGATTTTTTAATTTTAAAATTTAAAATTTTGTAAATATTATTCTTTTACACACATTGACAGCGTTTTCCATACAAGTCAGAGAAATTGAGGAAAAATTTCTTTTTAAATAAATTAAATCTTAAACAATTATTATCATAAAATAAATAAATTACTTAATAATTACTTCAATTAAAAAATTACTTCAATATTTCAAAATTAATAACAATTAAATTAATTTCTTAATTTAAATAATTTTCAAAAATTTTGTTTAAAAATTTTTTTTCAATAATCTTTCTTAGTTTAAATTAATTTAAAATTAATTGAATTCGAAAAGAGTTGCGATTACAATTTTCATAAAAAAATAAACTTCAAGAGATTTTAACTTGCAATTTTATCAAATTTCAATTTTGAATTAATTTAATTAATAAGAAATTTATTTTAAATACAATTTTAATCGAATTCGTCGAAAAATGTAATTATTTTTAAAAAATTTATTAAAATTCAATTTGTCATTTAAAAATAATGGGTAGTAATAGAATTGTTAATGCATTATAATATGAAAAAGTTAATAGATTTTTTAAAAAATTATTTTAAGTCTTTATTTTTTAAATAATTAATTAAAAAATTTCCTAATAATTAATATTTTGTAAAATTGAATGGTAAACAAATAGATTTGAAATTTCTCAAAGAACCTTCACAAAAATTATCAAAAGGAATTGATAATTGATTTCTTTTAAAGAATTTTTATTTACTTATTTAGTGTTTACTATTTTAATAACATTGTTGAAAATAATTACATTTTTCGAAGAAGTAATGTAAAATTGTATTAAAAATAATTGAAATCGAGTGAAGAATTTTATTATTCAGACAAATAACTAAATTCTTGCAACGAATTTTATTAAATTTTTATTAACAATTGAAATCTTGTGAAGAATATTATTATTTATCAAAATGATCAAATTCTTGCAACGAATTTTATTAAATTTCTTTTAAATAATGAAAATCCTGTGAAGAATTTTATTATTTATGAAAATAATTGAATTCTTGCAACGAATTTTATTACTTTTTTTTAAAAGAAATGGAATTCTTTTGAGAAATTTTTTTAAAAAAGAGGGTTTTGAATTTCAGTAAAGAATTTTATTATTTATGAATTGTAATTAAATTTTTGCAAAAAATTTTTGTAAATTAATGACTATTTTTGAGAAATTCATTTTAAAATGTATTAAAAATAATTGTTATCCTATAAAAAATTTAAATATTTATGAAAATAATTGACTTCTTGAAATTAATTTCTTTAATTAAATTCTTTTGAGAAATTTTCTTAATATAGTAGATTTTAAAAAATATTTAAATTTTTGCAAATGATTTCATTTCTTGTGAAATCTAATTGAATTCTTGCAAAAAAATCTTGAAATTAAATAAATTTTTTCAGGAGTTCATTTAAAATTGCCCTAAAAATAATGAAAATGAATAATTCTATTACTTGTACAAATAATAATTGAATTCTTACGCAGAATTTTATTAAAATTTTTGTAAAGATTTTAATTTTTTCTGAAAACTTTTAGGCCGATATTCAAATTATTATAAAACATGAAGCTGTCGATCGATATTTTAATGTTTTAGAATAATATTTTTAAAAGTCGTTGAATTTCAAAAAGGTTTGAATTTTAAATTACTTGAAAATCTTAATTCTTATGAAATAATAGAAATAATTAAATACACTGAGAAAAAAGAATTGTTAATATAGAACAAAACAATTTTTTTTTATTGTTACAAAATGTTTTGTTAACTTAACAGATTTATTATTATTAAAATAAAATTGAATTATTATTAGGACAACAAAATAAACTTGTTAGTTCTATATTAACAATCTTCTTGTCAATGTAACAATCCTTTTTCTCCGTGTATTTATTTTTAAAAAAAACCCTGATTGAAGAAAATTATCTGTTACGCAGAAAAATAATTTTCTTTTACGATTTGGTTAAAAAAAGCAGTTTTATTTTGAAATTAATCTTTGAATTTTTTAAATTTTAGACATTTATTAATAAAAAAAAAGAAAGTGAATCAAATTCTTTTAGTTATTAAAGAATGTTCTTTTTGATTCCTTTTGTCATAAACGAAAATACTTTTAAATAAATATTAAAAAGAAAATCCGCTTAGGATATAATGATTCCTTTAAACTTTAAAGTTAAATAAATTGTCTTCTTTGTCTAAAGAAAATGATAAACTTTCAAAAATGTTTTCATAGTGAAGCAATCTGACTAATATATTCAATGCGGAGGTATGGAAATAAATGGATTAAAATGGCATTGAAAATAATCCAATCAAAGCAAGAGTGTAAGGATGAGAGACGAATTATATTGCTTTAGGTGACGTACGGTCATTAGAGATTTTAATTCCATTCAAGTGCGAGTCGATAAACAATACCAGTTAAATCTTATGGTTTCTCTTCGGAATGTTCATATGCCAAGGCATATATGTATTCATTTGAGATCATTGAGAAAAATGCATAGTCACATTAAATTGCTGTTTGATTATCTTCACGAGATCAAAAAAAAAAATAACGAAAAAAAATCTCTTTCGGAGATGATCGAAAGATAATTATATCGAATATACTTGGACATTATTTTACACTGACCTTTAAGAACAAACCCTCATCTCACACACTTTGTATAAGAGATGAGTAATATATTTATAAGTGCGGAGAATATTTATATGCAAGCTAATCATCGTAACTTTAATCCATTATTTTCATTATATATATATATCTTCAAGCATAATTTAATTTTTAATTTTAATAATGTTTCTTATCCTGTAAAAGAAGGGAACTTTTTGTTATTTTTTTATATTACAAATATGATTGATATATTTCTGTGTAGGTACTCGGTAATTGAATTTCATAAGAGTGATGAGATTTTCATATCGCGAAACAAAATTATGTATTACATGCGCGAATGGGTAAATGAAGGGGGAAAAAAAAGTTCCGAAGATACAGATAGATATTAAGAAAGTTATGTAATATATAAATTATTAGAGCAGTGAGCAAAACTTTCACGTTATTGATGAAACTTTCTAATTATTAAATATTATAAAATTAATCGATAAAGGCTATTTTGCTGAAATCTATTATCTTGTATACTCTAGAGTAAAAAAAGCAGGATGTAATTATTTAATTTCAATTTTATACTTTGCACATTTATTGTGCAATCTATTGAGTTTGTTGAAATTCATTTTTTTTTAAATTAAAATTATTGTGAGTGCTCCAGAGTGAATTTTATCAATTTTAGTAAAATTTAAACCGGCTCATGCAAAAATATTGTAACAGGCTTAGCTCTTATCTACTAAAAGCTACTATTTACTATTTTTTTCAACAGTTTAATTTTTAATATTTGTCGGATAATTTTTTTTATTGTTATTTGCACCACTAAAAGTTACTTTTTTCCTGTTTTTTTTAATTTTCACAACTTTAGACCCAGTAATCATTGAAATTACAAGAAATATTTATTTTCTTCGCAATTATTATAAATACAGAATTCACCTAATTACCTTGTTTTGTCAATCTCAAAATTTTGTTGCCAAAAACAACGGTATCACAATCAAATTAATCTAATCTAACCAAATTTTCGTTGACCATTTAAATTAATTCAAATTTTACTTGATCTAATTTTTATACTATACTAAAACTTTAAGTCTCGATAGAAAACTTCAATTATAGTTAAAAATACAATAAATAGCATTGTTCCGTTTACTACTTAAATAAATAAATTATTTTACAAGTTAATTTGTTTTCTCTAATAATTTCTAGCACTTTTATTGAAAAATAATAAATCCTTTCATCTGTTTGCTAATAAAAAGTAATTCCTGCAACTATGAAAAGTAATTTAACATATTATTACTTTAAAAACTAAATCAACTAATTTTGTGTCAAACAAAAATGTGAATGATAGAAAAAATAAAAAAAAAATGTTCAAAGTAATAAAACTCTTAGAAAAAGTTAATTTTTGAGGAAACCATAATCAGAAGGATTGCATTGCTAAAATTTTCCCAATAAATTGTTTACTAGACATTTTTCAATTATAAAAAATAATTCGTTACAAAAAAATAATTATATAACTTTTCACATAATTTTTTTGGTTTAAGTTTTTTGAAAATTTTAAAGAAAAAAAATTAAAGGCTAATTATCTTTGAAATCAATCACTCCCTAAATTTGAATTAGTAAAAATATTTACCAATTTGAATTAGTGACCGACTTTTTGCTTTTGAATTAGTAAATTTGACTACCAAATAGTAATTCTTTACTAATTTAATAGTAAAATTTACTAATTCAAAAGCAAAAAGTTAGTCACTAATTAAAATTAATAAACATTTTTACTGATTCAAATTTAAAGAGCAAATTTAATTTTTCGATAGTTACTTTTCGATATTTTTTCTATTATCTGTAAAGTAAAATTTCTTTATTACTGATCCGAATTAGTTACAAATAACAGTACAATTTTTTTTTAATTGGTAAAAACATAAATTATTTTCTAAAAATAGGTGACAAAACAGTTTTAAAAAATTACATTAAATAAAGTTTATTTGCAAAATAATTGATTTGTATCTATCGAAATTTTTATTAATTTTGTTTCATACCTGATTGAAGATTTATATAAATTATAAAAACTTTATTTTTGGTTTTTAATTTTATGAAAGTCAACAATTTTTGAAAATATTCATATTAAAAAATATTTCGTTTATAAAATATTCGTGATTGAGAAAGAAAAAAAAATATTTCCATAAGTTTGGATTAAATTTTTCCCAAAACTATAAATAAATAAAAAAAGAAAGAAAAATTTTTTTGTAATAATTGAATTTCAAATTGATTAAGATATTAGAATTAAAATTTGATATTGTTTAAAACTTGGATAATCTCTGAAGATAAACTGATTTTGAGCTTCATTAAATATAGTATGAACTTGTAATCTTCAAGTTTAAATTTTTTTTACAAATTCAAAATCAACTAGATTTTAGTTTTCATTGAAAATAAAATAAATTTGTAATCTTTAAGGATTTAAAACAATTTTGACGAATTAAATTCATATTCAACTAGATTTTAGTTGATATAAAAGTTGCATGAAGTTAAAATTAAAGTTTAATTAAATTTCAATCATTGAAAATTTTTTAGAAATTTAACTTTCGGTTAAAAATATTTGAAAAATTTACAGAATAGTTATAATAGGTGAAAACTAAAGGAAATAAGTAAATGATAAAATAAAAAAAAGTGAAGAGGTGAAAAAGGTGACATGTCTGTGATCTCTAGAATTCAAATTCAATTTGACAAATTTAGGTAGTTTTTCCTTTGCATTTTTAAAATTGCTATTCAGTATCTTTTTTCACCGACAATCACACACAGTTATTATTTTTTCTTTTCTATACTGAAAATTATTTTAGTTTTCACTAATTACAGAAATAAAAAGTTTATCAAGATTTAACTGACAATTAATTATTTTTAACCTCATTCAAATCGAGCGAGTTGTTAAGAAAAAAATTGTACATAATGTCGAAATCAAAGTTGATTCAATTGTTAGTCATATATCTTGATATGAACCATTTAAATTAATGTAATTGCATTACTCACTGGAGTACAACATAATTTATCTCTTTTAATTAATCCAAAAAGGTTTTTGCATTATTATTATTATTATTATTATTGTTGTTGTTGTTATTCAAGTTTCGGTTCAAAAACTTGTGTAATTTTTTAAATTATCCCCGTCTTCTACAAGTTTTTAGAAGAAAATTATTTTAATCAACAACACATAAATTTATAAGTGAAACAAAAGATCTTATTCGTAAATGAAATTTCGCTTTCTTTTCTTTCGTGCGCGTCGTGTAAAAGTCTTCAAAATTTATATATATCTATACATTAGAGTGTGTCTCAGAGTTGATCCAGATTCACGAATCCCGTTAATTGTCGAGGGAGGGGAAGGGATTTCAATTATCTTAAGAACGCAAACCTTAAGCTCACATTACGACAAACTTAAATATTCTTCATGTTCGCTTAATTCTTTGGGATCGATTAATTAAAAAACTTCTCTTGCTATCTCTATATATATATATTTGTGTGTATAGATATAGTTACAATAACTTATATCCAACTGAAGAGCTCGTGATTAAAATTTTACATCTAAAAAATCGATTAAGAATTCTTATTCAAATTTAGTGGAATTTTCTCTAGGGGAAAATATATATATATTCACGAGTCAAAGTTAAATTTAACGAATTTAACTTTTAATTGAATTTTTTTCTGTTATAAATTTTTTTTTATGCGAATAGAAAGAATTTTAATTTATCAC
>CM065463.1:44326713-44472722 GCA_032872475.1 Leptopilina myrica (nomen nudum)
TCTTACGCTTACAAAGTCCATTACCTGCACACAGTGTTCTTACATTAATGTAACTTTGTCGATTCAGTGTGTGGGTGTGAGTTCTTGTTAACACAAAATCATGTAAGGAGATGTGAACGGTAGACTTGCGGGCTGCGTTTGTAACGTGCCAATATTCATAAACACGTCGAGCGTCCGGGCAATATCTTACTCAGTGGCTTTAATATAATGCTCGTCGAGTTGGAACAGTGCCTCGTTTCTCCAAGCCAGTGGCTTCAGATCTGGATTAGTTGCAGCGAGATATGTAGTTCTCTCTCGAGTGTTTTACTTTATTTTTTATTCGCATGTGTGTATACGTTTAAAAATCGTGGCTGGTAATAGCAACTTAATCAATTCCCGTCTTGTTACATTTTTTAACTGCGCTCAGCGGTGGCGAATGAGAGTTTAGAACCTTTATACCCGAGTATTATGTTAATAACTCACGGACTCATTTTCTTCCAAATGTAATCAACTATTTTTTCAAGCGATTTAATTTGATGTCTAAATCGATTTTTTTCAGGATCAAATTCTGTGTAACTAATGATAAATAGAATTTTATTTCTCAAAAAACTTGAAGTGAATTCTTCGTATATACAATGTTGTAAAGAAAACATTATTGTTGGTAAAGAAGATAACTATTTATCCATTCATAGATACGCATCAGTAGAATATGTCTCTCTCACTCACTCCCACAACTATTTCCGTCATTACAGTGCTACCAACGTTTGAAAAACAAAGATAGTTTACAACATTGTCACGTTTTTTAGCTCATTAAAATCATTACAATTGTAAAAAATTGTAATACCTCATTATGTGCTATAATTTTACGAATGAAATATTTTTCAAGTGTATGTGCATCACATTTACTTATTTTTCATTTTCTTATAAGAAAATGACATAACCTATAGGTTATGTCTTAGTACAATCACTTCTAAAAGTTTTGTTTCGTACTGATAAAAAATGTTAATATCTTTTAAAAAAAACAATATTATTCTAATGTAATTAATGTTTTTCATTAGTTACCATCTTTGTTTCTTAATATTTAAACTTTTCTACATAGCGTTAATTTCAAAATAGAGATTTTATCTAAACGTCATTAACTTTTTGTCATATTCTATGTCCCATTCTTCCTTAAAGGGTTAATAATAAATTTCATACTTACAAAATATCGCGCCATTAAAGTACGGTATGCAAAATTTGGACTCACCTGAAACAAAAAAATCGGTTTTGTTAATAAAATAATTTTTATTTTTCTGTATAATATTTAATTATAAAATTCAACAATTCTCAGTAATTATGACTGAATTTGAATTCTAATTTTTGTACACATAAATTTGAAAACAAGTCTAATTGAAAGTTGATAGTTTTTAAAAAAACGTCTTTTCATTTTAATTTATTAGTGATTTTTTTTTTCATTGAAATTCGGAACTTTGAGGCTTGATAAGAAAAATCGTATATATTGAGAATTAGCATAATATAATAGACATTTAAAATTGGAAAATAAGGATTTATTTTCAATTGCGAGTGCATGTTTGACGATGAAAGGGAAGTTGGTGCATTGCGAAACGATCGGTAATGGGTTAGGTTCGATACAGAAAGGAATAACGATCAGTAATGGGCTATAAGATAACAGATAATAGTAATGCAAATATCTCTTTTTTATATTGCATTTCGAAGCTTGATATATCGAACTGCTGCTAAATATGCATATATATAAATTCGTTCTGAAAATTAAAAATACTAAACTAATATCACTAAACAAAATGTATTATCACAACTTTTATGATTGTGTATAAATTATCGTCATTTTTAAAGAAGGGAAAATAATAAGATGTCATTTTTGTACTAATTAATTAGAAAATAGGAATGACGCGTATTTCTCTGTTTTTTAAAAAAAGTATTTTCACTATCGCAGCGACAAAAAAGGCCCCACTTTCTTCTTCAAGAAAAGCAAGAAAACTGACAGTTTTATAGGTTAGTTCTTCACATTTTTTGTTGAAAAACGCCGCAGTGAAATGTGGTCATTTTCAGAAACATCTAAATACGGAATCTTTTTTATCGACATTAGGTAGAAAATTAGAATAAAATAAAATTTTGAATAAATAATTATTTAAACAGTTCCACGTATATTATTCGAGTAAATAAATATTAATACCATTGTTGAAAGAAAAACATTTATCGATTAACTCGACTGACAATGTGTAGAAATTGGAAAATATATTTTTTAGACATTACCGACCGTGCAGTGCGAGTGCTGCCAATAGAAAAGCAAAACAAACTACATAACCTGAAAGTGTCAAATTTTGTTTATGCAGTAGATGCAGTAATAGATAATTAGAAACATTTATTTTTACACGATTCTAAAGAGAAATTTTACTTGATTTAATTAACAATAATAATAATAATAATAATAATAATAGTTTTATTTAAATATTACTTATTTTGGAGAACTTATAAATATAGTCTTTGGGTAAAAAATTCCAACGATTTTTTTTTTAAAATTGTAATACAAAATTGTGTTTTTAATAACAAAGTGAGAGGACTGAGAGGATTGCAACACATATAAGAGCATCTTTATCACGCGAGGTGGTCAGTTAGTTGGATAAAGAGGAAGCTGACCCTTGAGGACGAGGTGCGTGCAAAGATTATGTGGAGACTTAGAGAGTGCGAGAAGGACCGAAACTTTGCTTTATGAAGTGGACCCGAATGGGGATACGTTATGACATTATCGGACAACACGCACCAGCTTCGTATCTTCTTTCTCCTTCTCTCTCTCTCTCTCTCTGGATGCAAACGAACTTGACGGTAAAGGCGAGACTACTGTGGTGTGTATATATCTACACAGCATACACCAAGCCACTAAACTAACCCCCTCTTGGATAATTGGAAGCGAGCAAAAAGAAAGAAAGAGAGAGAGAGAGAGAGAGAGAGATTTCTCAGCCTATCTCGCTAATAAATACGTTGCTACCGCGTATTACTGGACCCGATAATAAATACACAAAATAAATAATTGCCAACTGGGATTACTGCGGGGACAGAGTGAGACAGAGTGAGAAAATTGCATAGTCATTATTCATTTTCTGTAATTATAATATAAAAATCACTATTTCATATGCTCACTCAGGACTAAATTAAATTTTTTTACTCTTTTTATGATCTAGATGACTGACAGTGGAAATGGATTACAGGGTTGCCACGTTTCTACCCTTTTCAAATTCCCTGAATTTTCTAGGGTTTTCCAGGTTAAAAAACGGAATTTTACCAGGTTTTTAAAACTACGTTTAATTCTTAATAAGAAAATTATTGAAAACCTGAAGAATTCGATTATATTCAAAAGTAACATAAAAAATGCAATTATGTTTCAAAATTGTCAAAATTTTAAATAATCTTTATAAATAATAAAATTTGTCTTCGTAATTCAATTATTTTCAAAAATTAAAAAAAAAATTCTTATCAGAATTGGAACAGTTTTTAATATACAAAATTTTTATCAAACTAGAAAAATTTTATTAATATGTTTTAGAAGAATTGAATTATTATTTAAAAATTTGTTGAATCTTCATGAAAATTCAATTTTAAAAAAAAGTTCAATTATTTAATAAAAATGTTTATTTTTAGATTGAAATAAATGAATTCTCGTAGAATTTTCAAAGAAATAAGTATTTTTGAATGTGATATTCAATTACAATCTAAAATTTTTACTGAAATTTATTTTTAATTCAATATTTATTACAAAATTCTACAAGAAATCAATTATTTAACTATAGAAATAAATAATTTATTAAATATTTGAATGTTTTTTAACATTGAATTTTTATAACAAATTTTATCAGAATTTAATTATTACGTTTATTATTAATATTTATTGTCAAGAGACAAATTAAAAAAAAATAACAATAATTTCATTTTTCGAGAAATTCGTTGAAAATTTTTGTATATTAAAAATAATTGAAATTCTGCCAAGAATATTATTAATATTTGAGAAAATAATTGAATTTCGGAGAAAAATGTTATTATTTTTAAAGACAATTTAAAGTTTGAGAAGAATTTTTGTAAATTTTCAAACATAATTAGATTTTTGCGAAAAATTTTATTATGTTTGAAAATAATTGAATTCTTTAGACTATTTTTATTAAAATTTCGGTTTAAATAATTGAATTGTTTCGTGAAAGTTTATTCAAACAGCAAACATTGGAAATAATTGAATTTCAATGTAGAAGACTTTTAGGTGTTATGGTTTTGTAAAATGTCGGTTGTTGAATTTTTAAATGAAATTCATTTAAAATTGAAGTGTTACAAAATGTTAAATGAAAATATTTTGTAGTTCATTTACTTATAATAATTGTAATATATTATAATATAATATAATATAATATAATATAATATAATATAATATAATATAATATAATATAATATAATATAATATAATATAATATAATATAATATAATATAATATAATATAATATAATATAATATAATATAATATAATATAATATAATATAATATCCTTCAAGTAAATTGTTAATAAAATAAGTTATTAATATTTAATTTTATTAATAAGAAAAATTTTAGTTAAAATTTGTGAGATTATTTGAGATACGCTCCGAAGAAAGGTGAGGAGCAAATCTCTTTAAATTTAAAAATTTAATTTTGTTCAGAATTTTTCACAATTAAACAAGTAATTTAAACATTTTAAAAACATTTTATGAAACTGAAGTTACCTACGTTTATTCAATGACAATTTTTTCTTTTGATTATTATTTATTTTAATGTTAGAATCACTTTAAAAAATTTCCAAAGATGGAAGTCGGGGAAAATTATAGTAATTTTGATTTTTTACACGAATTTTCAAAAACCATATATTTCAAACAAAATTATTATTTCCTCAGCTCGTAAGCAATTTTTTCTTTTAGTAATTATTTATTTTAATGCGAGAAATCATTGAAAAAAATTGTAAGAGGATCTAAGGCAAGGAAATCAGTGATTTTTAATTATTTTTGTCGTGGATTTTCCAAATATCCCGAAATTTCAACTAAATTATTATTTCCTCGCTACAGAAGCCATTTTTTTCTATTGCTAATTGTTTATTTTTTAATATAGATGCACTTGCAATTTTTTAAAGGGCTTCTTACATTAAAAAAACAATTAGCAAAAGAAAAAATTTTCATTACATAAAACTTGTTAACTTCAGTTTCATAACATTTTTTGGGTTTCTAAAATGTATTAATTTAAAAGAATTTTAAGGGAAGATATTGACTGAAAGAAACTAAAATTTAGAAATGCCATATTCATTTCATTTGTAAGCACTAAATTGAAAATCAAAAAGTTGTATAATGTCAACTTGAAAAGTTGAAATTTTTACGACTCAAATACAGAAAAATTGAGTTTTTAGTATCCTGAATAAAAATTCCCTGACAATTCCAGGTTTTCTAGGTTTTCCATGACTGAATAAAAATTCCATGACAATTCCAGGTTTTCCAGGTCCGTGGCAACCCTGTTGCAACTATTTTCTAAAGTGAAAGAGAGTGAGCCCTTTTCATGCGGACAGACGTAGTTGAAATTGTATAATCGATCAGCTTGGCATTGATTTCTGAATTTACTTCTATTAAATCTGAAAAATTAATAATCTTTTCCCCCTGTGTTCCTTAAAGGAAGAGAGAGAGAGAGAGAGAGAGAGACATTAATAAATAGAAAATGAAATATAATTCGCAATGAAGTTTCACATATTATAGATAGAGGGTAAACGTAATATTTTGAAACATCGTGGTCGGACTCGGAGACTTTGAAATTCTGATAGAAATGTAACACGGGCCAGTGTGTGCCCTGTACCGCGATACGCAAACGTGACGGGCGACGGTGGACGAGCAGTTCTTTGATATCGCTGGAGCGTGAGGACGTTTTGGTAGACGGACAGACCTCGGCACGAGGGGTTCTGGTTATGATTGTGATATTACTGTTGGCTCGTAGGCTCTCGGAATGTACATCAGTCAGTCCTTTTTCTCTCTCTCTCTTTCTCTCATCACTCGACGAGTCTGATCCATCTCGCTCAGTTATGTGTGAAGTTCTACGTTGTTCTAGGTGGATGCATGCCTGCCCATCAGGGCGCGCAACGAAGAGCTAATCAAACGGGCCAACCCGCTGTGCGAATATTAATTAAACTCTCCGTTACGCCCGAATAGCACATATACACACCAAGGCTGGAAAGGGGGCAACGGGCCAATTTAGAATCTGGCAAATGTTTGACTATCACCTCCAACGGTCACCTTTCTCAATGCAAAAGGCGATCATCGACTCCCCGCACGACTTGCAATTTCGGGCAAAGTGCCAATCATAATCGAATATATTTGTGAGAAACGCACTCGAGATTATCGTCTCATTGAAATTATTAGCAATAGCACAAAGTTTCTTATTTCACTTTTTTAACATACAGTGAAAGACTTTGTGTTTCAAAATTTAATAAGATATCATTTCAAACAGGGGAAAACGATGTTTTTATCTTATAACTTAATCGTATGAATGTATTACAGGGTTGCAACAGGTCAGGGATTTTTAGTAAAAGTACTGGAAAAAATCAAATTTCAAAAATTCATTATTATTTCAAATTCAATTATATTCAAAATTTAAAAAAAAATTCTTGTCATTTCAATTATTTCTTTAAAAATAAAGAAATTCAATTCTGTTCAAAATTTTTTGAAAACTTCTCGTCAAAATTTCAATTATCTTTATAAATAATAAAATTCTTCTTCGAAATTCAATTATTTTTAAAAACTTTAAAAAAATTCTTGGAAAAATTTCACAGGAATTGAAAAATTTACAAAATTTTTGATGAATTTCTTCTAAATAAACCAATTATTTTCATAAATAATAAAATTTTCACAGGAATTCAATTATTTAATATAAAAAATGTCAAATAATTTTACGAAAAATATGAATTATTTAAAAAGATTTTTATAAAATTCGTCGCATGAATCAATTATTTAAAAAATTTAATAACAAAGTTCTTTTCAAGAATTCAAATTATTTTTAGAAATAGTAAAATTCTTCACCGAAATTCAATTATTTTTATAAACTTGAATAAAATTCGTTGGAAGAATTAAATTATTTTGAAAAGTAATAAAGTACTTCGCAGAAATTCAATTATGTTTAAAAATTTTTGTCGAAATTTCAATTATCTTTATAAATAATAAAATTCATCAATATTCAATTATTTAAAAAAAATTTTTAAATTCTCGTCAAAATTTCAATTATTGTTATTAATAATACAATTCATCTTCAAAATTCAAATATATTTAAACACATGAATAAAATTCTTGTTAAAATTTCAAAGAAATTCAATAATTTATGAAATTTTAAATAAATTTCTTTGAAATAATTCAATTATTTTCATAAATAATAAAATTTTTACGTGAGTTCAATTATTTAATATAAAAAAATTTTATAAAAATTTTTGAAAAATATCATTTATTTAAAAAGATTTTTATAAAATTCGTCGCATGAATCAATTATTTAAAAAAAATTTAACAAAGTTCTTTAGTCGAATTGAATTATTCTTATAAATAATAAAATTCTTCACCGAAATACAATTATTTTAGAAAAATTTTAATAACATTTTTGGAAATTTTTTAAAATTATTTTTATTAATAATAAAACTCATCGCAGGATTTTAATTAATTTTTTATACAATATTTTAATCAAATTTCTCGAAAAATGTAATATTCTTAAAAATTTTATTAAAATTTGTCAAAAGAGTTTAATTATTTAAAAATTTGTTGATAAAATTCTTTACAAGAATTCAATTTTAACAAACATTCAATGATTCAATAAATTATTTATTTTTCAATTTAAATAATTGAATTTTTCTAGAATTTTCTAATAAAAATTGATTAAAAAAATTAAATTACCGAATAATCAATTTATTGTTTATGAAAATAATTGAATTATTGCAACGAATTTTATTATTTCAATTTTTTTAAATAATGGAATTTTTTTGAGAAAATTGGCTACTTTTAAAAAATTATTGAATTCTTGCGAAGGATTTTATTAGGATTTTTGTAAATAATTAAATTTTTGTTGAAAAATTTCATGGTTATTTAAATTATAACAAAACATGAAGATGGTGAATTCTGTTTTGTAATAATATTCTTATAAATTGTTGAGTTTCAAAAAGGTTTGAATTTGAATGTTCCGAAGAATTTTAATTCCTGTGGAAAAGTAATAATTAAATACTTATTTAAAAGTTTAGTTATTGATGTTTTTGAATAATTTTACAATTAATGAAATTTGTAAATAAATTTAATAGAACATTTTTTTTAGTATCTAATAATTTTTAGAGTGAATCAGAATATTGTTTATGGTCAGGGAAAAAGTGTGAATTTTGTCTGGAAATCAGGGAAAAAGTAAAATTAAATATTTGTGGCAACCCTGTATTAACTATCTATTAATATGATTTATACTGAAGATTGGTACAGATCATAGTATTTTTTTGTATTATTTCATTTTTTTGCATCAATTTGATCGACTTTAGTATGAATTTGATATTTTGAAGAAAACTGTGTAAATCTTCGCCATGGCATTGTCCGGAATAAAAATTTTCTACTTGGTACATAAATATCCACTTTCCCATTGACATAAAATGAGAATTTTGAAAAAGAGACTAACACTGCTGGTGTTTATATGTGAAAGTGCATCACCCACGTACGCCACCGCACGCTGTGAAAAGTGGCAGGATCAAGCATCCTTTATTACCACATATATGCGCGTATATGCGAATGTATTGTTGGGTCCGTAATATAACATTATCGATAAGGCGAGATCTCTCTCGCCAGGATAATTGTTATTATTGAAATAACCACTCTCCGGGTAGAGTAAAAAAAAAGGGTCACATCGTTTGTTTCTACTCGCTACATAACTAAAAGCAATAAGATGCAATTCGAATAAATTTTGCGGACAGTCGCGTATAACAGGGAGTCCAAGTGCCAAGAAACTGATATTATCGTTCTTCTGGGCCTTCGATGCCAGTAGTGAGATAAGACACTTCTGCAAACATGAATGGAAGAGGTACTGTGATTGCATTTCAATTTTTTTTTTCCTTCATTTAATCTTCTTTTCCAATTGTTCGTGTTGTAAATTCAACGCACCAAATGTAGATATATTTTGGACGTAATGTGTCCAAAATAGGGAAAAGAAAAATTCAAGTGTTTTTTTTTTATTTTTGATGTAGTTAACATCATGTTGGTATGTTAGCATTTATGTGCGGTCGCCATACAGAATGTGAATTTACAAATTATTTTTTTTACAGTCTAAAATATAATTAAAAAGAAGTTGTGATGAGACAAAAATTATTCTATACGAGAATTAAAATTTTTTAATACAAAAGTAAATTATTTATTGAATCAAATGTTTCCTAAAACTTCATTCTTATGAAGAATTTTGTTAATTAACTTTTTAAAAATTAAATTCTTTTGACGAATTTTAATACAAATCAGGGTTGCCACACTTTTACCCTTTTCAAATTTCCTGACTTTTCCTGGTTAAAAAACGGAATTTTTACAGATTTTTAAAATTACGTTTATTATTAATAAGAAAATTATTGCAAACCTCAAGAATTCGATTATTTTCAAAAGTAACCTAATTTTTCACAAAAATTCAATTATATTTCATAATTGTCAAAAATTCCCGTCAAAATTTTAATAATCTTTATAAATAATAAATTTTTTTTTCGAAATTCAATTATTTTCTCAAATATTGATAATATTCTTGGCAGAATTTCAATTATTTTTAATATACAAAATTTTCATCGCGAATTTATAGAAAAATGAAATTATTGTTAAATTTTTTTTTCATTTGTCTCTTGACAATAAATAAGAATAATAAACAGAATTATTAAATTCTGATAAAATTTGTTATAAAAATTCAATGTTAAAAAACAGTCCATTATTTAATAAATTATTTATTTCCATAGTTAAATAATTGATTTCTTGTAGAATTTTCTTATAAATATTGATTTCAAAATCTATTTTAGTAAAAATTTTGGATTGTAATTAAATAACATATTTAAAAATATTTATTTAATTTAAAATTCTACGAGAATTCATTTATTTCACTCTAAAAATAAACATTTTATTAAATAATTGAATTTTTTTTAAAATTGAATTTTCATAAAAAATCAACAAATTTTTAAATAATAATTAAATTCTTCTAAAACATTTGAATAAAATTTTTCTAAGTGATTGCATTTTTAGAGAAGTTTGTTAAAAATTTTGTATATCAAAAACTATTGAAATTATGATAAGAATTTTATTAAAATTTTTGAAAATAATTGATTTTCGAAGAAAAATTGTATTATTTATAAAGATTTATTTAAATTTTGACGCGCAAATTTTTGACAATTTTAAAACATAATTGGATTTTTTATTATTAATAAGAAAATTATTAAAAACCTTAAGAATTCTATTATTTTCAAAAGTAACATAATTCTTCACAAAAATCCAATTATGTTTCAAAATTGTCAAAAATTTGCGCGTCAAAATTTAAATAATCTTTATAAATTATAAATAATAAATTTTTTTTCGAAATTCAATTATTTTAAAAAAATTTAATAAAATTCTTATCAGAATTTTAAATAGTTTTTAATAGGTATACAAAATTTTCATCAAATTTCTCGAAAATTACTTAAAAAAATTTTATTAAAATGTTTTAGAAGAATTCAATTATTATTTAGAAATTTGTTGAATCTTCAAGAAAATTCAATTTAAAAAAAAAGTTCAATTATTTAATAAAATGTTTATTTTTAGAGTGAAATAAATGAATTCTCGTAGAATTTTCAAATAATAAATATATTTAAATATGTTATTTATTTACAATCCAAAATTTTTACTAAAATAGATTTTGAAATCAATATTTATAAGAAAATTCTACAAGAAATCAATTATTTAACTATAAAAACAAATCATTCATTAAATAATTAAATGTTTTTTAACATTGAATTTTTATAACAAATTTTATCAGAATTTAATTATTCTGTTTTTTATTCTTATTTATTGTCAAGAGACAAATGAAAAAAACATAACAATAATTTCATTTTTCGAGAAATTTTGTATATTAAAATTATTTGAAATACTGCTAAGAATATTATTAATATTTGAGAAAATAATTGAATTGTGGAGAAAAATGTTATTATTTATAAAGAAAATTTAAAGTTTGACAAGAATTTTTTTTTAATTTTAAAAAATAATTGTATTTTTGCCAAGAATCATATTACGTTTGAAAATACGTGAATTCTTCAGACTAATTTTTATAAAATTTCGGTTTAAATAATTGAATTGTTTCGTGAAATTTTATTCAAATAGCAAACATTGAAAATAATTGAATTTAAAAAAATTTTTGAAATCAATTAAATTTCTACAAAGAGTTTTAATGAAATTATTTTGTAAAAAATTAATTTTGTCATAAAAGAATTTCATTATAATTTTTGAAAACAATTTAATTCTTTGAAGGGTAAATAATAAGAGATAAAAAAAAATAATTGAATTTCTGAGAAGAGTTTTACTTTTTCTATAAAAATAATTGAATTTCTCCAATAATATATATTTGCTTCAAAATTCAATTTTGGTTTAGTGTTTCAACTAAAATTCTTCTATGAATCCGTTATTTTGAATTATTCAATTAAATATATATTAAATTTTTTGAATAATTTTAGAAGAATTTTTTAAAAATCTGTGTTTTTAAATTTTTTAATGAAATTCATTTAAAACTGAAGTTTTACAAAATTTGAAATGAAAATATTTTCTAGTTCATCTACTTACAATAATTGTAATTGCAACTCTTTTAAAATTGACTTAATTTTGAAATATTTAGGTAAAATTAGATTCCAAAAATAATTTTTCCAGGATTTGGATCAAAATTCCTGACTTTTCCAGATTTTTTCAATTTTTATTAAATTCCCTGACATTTACAGGTTTACCATGTTTCCAGGTTGCGTGGCAACCTTGCAAATTTTTAGAATAGTTACAATGTCTATTTTCTCAGCATACAATATAATAAAAATGATTATTCTTAATATATTAGTGATGGTTTATAAATAACAGTATTAATAAATTAAAGTTTTCTGATGGCTTCTCAATAAAATAATACCTGAAAATAAAAAGTGACCCCATAAAGGAAGAGATAAACTTTTACCGAAATTAAGACTCGGAGGATCGTAAACTGCGAAGTGATGAGCATGATGTAGGTGAGTGCGCGGAGTATCGTCCGGGCCAAGATAAAAAAAAAGAAGAAGGAAAATAGTTTTGCGTTGTTCGCAACGATAGATGAGTTCGTATTCAAGATCAAATAAAAAAAGTCGAATGCCAAAAAATTCTCCCTCCCCTCCATTTTATGGAGGTGTAATATTAAATAAAAAAACATGTCGTACCGCGGAATCACGATTCAGAGGAGCTTTGACAACGTTTACGTCGTCCCGTTTGTCGAGAAGGCAGCACCTAATTTATATTACAATAAAAGGCGAAAAAAGAAGAAGAAGAAGAAGAAAAAACACTATGAGGAAAATAAAAAAAAAAGATTAATGGTATTTACGAGTCTTCGCGTATGTATTAACGTATTATGGGGTCTCCCAAGCTATCAAAGAGACCGCTTTTACAACCTCATATAATGTTTACAACACTAAAATCTGACATCTGTATAACAGTTCTTGAGACTTTGGAACTTAGTCCTTCCCGCGACACACAACGCAACAGCGAAATGTCATTTAGATAGTAGAAATTCTCCTACCAATATATTGACCCTTTGCAATTTCATTTTTGATCCCAGGCTACGCAAGATCCCGCACTCTTCTGCTAAATTGTCATATATTCTTTCTGTTAATTTGTTTTTACAGTCCATTACTGTCTTTGTTTTTTTTAGAAACTTAATTCAAATTGCACGTGGAGGTGAGTAAATTGTAAAAAAAATTCTATACATTTATGTATATGATCGGACAAAATTGCAAGAAATTACTTCCACGGAAAGACAGAAACCTTGAATCTTTGTGTTCAACGAGAGCAAATTCAAAAAGTTTAAAAAAAATTTCCGTCATATTGAATCCAACATTTTGAATTTTAAAAAACAGACATTGGATTTGTAATCAGCGACCCCAAAAACCCCCGAGTAACAAGTTTCATTCAAATCTGAACAATTTTTAAATAAATCATCCGCCATATTGGATCCGCCATTTTGAATTTTGAAAAACTGACATTGGTTTCGTAATCAGCGACCCCAAAAACCCCCGAGTAACGAATTTTATTCAAATCTAAACAATTTTTAAATAAACCATCCGCCATATTTGATCCGCCATTTTGAATTTTAAAAAACTGACATTGGTTTCGTTATCAGCGACCCCAAAAACCCCCGAGTAACGAATTTTATTCAAATCTAAACAATTTTTAAATAAACCATCCGCCATATTTGATCCGCCATTTTGAATTTTAAAAAACTGACATTGGTTTCGTTATCAGCGACCCCAAAAACCCCCGAGTAACGAATTTTATTCAAATCTAAACAATTTTTAAATAAACCATCCGCCATATTTGATCCGCCATTTTGAACTTTGAAAATTTTGCAAAACTTTTGTGCGCCATATTGGATCCTCCATTTTGAACTTTGAAAAATAGTTTGAAATCTGACATAGTATTCGTAAACAGTGACACTGAAAACCCTTAACTAGAGTTGTTGATGAAAGTAGAATTTCGAGAGGCATACAAAGGTTGTTAGGGTCACTGCATTCGAATTTAAAGTCAGATTAAAAAAATCCAAGATGGCGGACCTAAAATGGCGACTACAAAAATTTAAAAATTGATCAGCTTGAGGTGAAACTTGTTACTCGGGGGTTTTCGAGGTCACTGATTACGAATCTGATGCCGGACTAACAACATTAAAAATTGCGGATCCAATATGGCGTCCAATTTTTTAGAATATCGTCGGATTTGTCTAAAATCCGTTTTTGGTTTTTAAGTTATAAGTTTTTGGGGTCACTGAATATAAATTATGGATTTTCTCTAAAATGTGAAAAAGGATTTTCAAAAATTTTAATACTGTTATTGTTGTTAGAAAAAGAATATTGTATACATTGTACTTTTACATTTTAGAAGAAAAATTTGTTAAAATCTTTTACAAATAATTGATTTTTTGGAAAATAGAAGAGAAAAGAAATTTTTTGAAAAATTTTAGTTTAAAAATTTGAACATGTTGCGGGTTTTCTTCAAAATGTTAAAAAGGATTCACAAAAATTGTATTCTTATTATTTATTGTGTGTATTTGAATTTTCCAGAAATACATTTAAATGAAAATATGGAAAACAATGAATTTCAAAAAATTAGAATGAATTCAATAATGAACAAAATTTACCATTAAAATAATTGCTCTAAAGTTGATTTTCAAGTATAATATTAAAACAAAAATTATTTTCATCTTTATTCTACAAAAGTTTAGTAATTCTAGGAATAAGTTAATTTCCTAGGAACTTTAAAAACATAAATAAAAAAATAGACTGTTAATTTAAAAGTATCAAATGGCAATGAATTGATTAAATAAAAAATTGATCCAGATTTTTGGCATCAATTTTGATACTTTCAAGAAAACTGTGTAAATAATTTTGAAGTTTTTTAATTATAGGTATATTTTTTAAATTTAATTATTGAAAAGTTATTTAAAAATGTAATTTTAAAGATTTGTTGATAGTTATTTTTAACACGATAATAATTGAAAGAAGTAACACTTCATACTAAAAATTTTAATGATATTATTATTGTTAGAAAACAAATATTATACATTTGCTTTCGTACAGTTTATAGAAGAAAATTTCTTTCTTTCTTACTCCAAAGTTGTTTTGAAAGTAAATTGCGTTTTCATATACTTTTTAAACAGAATAATATTGGCAAAGTTCAAGAAAATTGTAAAGAATATTTCAAGGATAATAATGCGAGTTACAATGCCGACTAAAAATTATTGTCAATCGGACCATTGGAACTTTTACCAGTGCAATCTTTTTTGTCATTTGTCGCCCACGTTAGAATTTTCTTATTTTAGTATGCCATACATAAAATTTCATTGAGTAAGAAAGAAAAATTTCTGTATTTAATTTTAAATATGATTTTACGAAGTGGATGTTTTCTGTAAAAGCTCGGATTATGCTCTAGATTACTTGAATGGTTTATCTAACATTTTTAGGTTATTTTGAGGGTTTTTAACATTTTTAGGTTATTTTTAAGGTTTCTAACATTTTTAGGTTATTTTGAGGGTTTCTAATACTTTTTAGGTTATTTTGAGGGTTTCTAACATTTTTAGGTTATTTTTAAGGTTTCTAACATTTTTAGGTTATTTTTGTTAAATTCTTCGAAAATAAAAATAAAAATTAAATCAATCTCCTCAAAAATACATGGTAAACAAATGAATACCTAAGTTATGTTTTCTTTTTCTTTTATATGAAAGGAGAGATTCTCGAATGCAACAGAAATGTAAGCTGACACCGCGATTACATGGTAGGTTCAATCCATTTTATTTTAACTAAAGTGGTCGCCGACTAATTTTAAACAATTCCAATATTCTGCTTTGAATCATTTGTATGTTACTAAACACGTGACATAAAAAGATTTTTCCAAAATAATGATATAACTTTTGAAAAATATAAATTTAGAATGAAAAAGATGATAAAAAACGGTCAGTTTTCTGCCAGGAGAAAATATTGTTAAAGAAATACAACTCAGTACCAAAAAATATATCACAAAAACTATTTGCATTTGTTGAGAATGTTTAAATCTATTATTAAAATTCATATAAACAGTTAAAAATATAAAAATGATAAATAAAATACTATCGCAAAGTTCATCATTACAAAAGTAACCTAGGTTTCGGATTTTTAAACAAATAATGAGAATATGAGATTATAAAATTAAATGAAAACTTACGGAACATTAATAATTTGTGATGGACATGTTTTTGTTTAAAGTTTTCTTTAATTTTCTCGTTAAATAAAAATAGAAGTAAACTAAAGTCGACACTTTGCCCATTTTCACGAATTTTCAAATGCGACTAACTTATTTGGAGAAGTTTATACTTTACAACTGAATGCTTACCAATAGATATTGAATAAAAAAATTAGCTTTGTAGTACAAAACTACAAACTTTAAAGGCTTGAACTTAATAATCATTTCGTCGGCTTAGTGGAAACTGTACCATTACAGGAATTCATTATAAACTGTACCGTTTCGTTAGATGTTTTTAAAACATACCATTTCGAGAGAAGGAGTGTTTTGTTTTTAATACAAAATTTGTCAACACTATTGCTAGAAATAATATAATGTTTTGGATTTTTGAAAAAAAGGTTTCTTAGAAATACTCTTGTCCATCTTATTAATGATTAACTTTGATGTTTTTAAAACATACCATTTCGAGAGAAGGAATGTTTTGTTTTTAATACAAAATTTGTCAAAACTATTGCTAGAGATAATATAAAGCTTTGGATTGTTTAAAAAAAGGTTTCTTACAAAATATTCTTGTCCATCTTCTTAATGATTAACTTTGATAACTTTCTAATGATTTAAATCAATTGTTTGTTAATCACTAGGAATTATTATGTGTGACACTTCACTGAAAAAAAAGTTCTGGTTAGGGTACATTTAACACGAAATTCTAGTTAAAACAACCAGAATTCTGGTTAACATAACCAGAAATGTTCTGTTTAGGGTATATTTAACACGAAATTCTAGTTAAAAGTACGATATCTTGTAATACCAACCAGAGCTTTTTTTTCAGTGTTTTACAGAATTTGATCGAAATGGTATGTTTTGTAACAAACTTTTGCAATGTTAATTGTTTATAACGGTACAGTATTCCACCAAAGCGACGATTTCGGAAAGTTTTAAACACTTTAAGACTTCAAATAATCCTTTATGAACACTTTCTCTGCTCGACACTTTCTCCTCAAAATGATCAACCATCACAGTAAAATAATGCACCAAACTCTCATATACTTTCATTAATGTTTCAATCTTTGTTCATTACTTTCAGAGAGAAAACAACAGTAGACAGTCAATGAGATTGAGATATAAAGTGCGCGCATAAACTTTTAGGTTTAGAGATGAAGAAAGTCTGTACCTTGCAGTTGATGTTGGTAAAATTTTTCAAAATGAAATCCCCAAAAGAGAGTGGAATTTAATGGAGCGATATTATGATACATGGTAACGATGGAAACCTCTCCTCGGCGAGTGTCAGCGTGGAGCGATGGGATGGCACGCGATGATTCAACCGGTCATCCATTGGGCATATTTTAGGCAGTTAGGGTAACCCGGTGAGTTGGGAAGTGTTACAGCATAAAGCGAGTATAACTGACTACCGCACCATCGAAACTGAACTATGTAGTGGTCCTGGCACAAACTGAGCCGAACTCTAGACTGTCAGACTACTGAGCCAGGGTGACTGCCATCCGGTGAGGGGGGAATTACACTGCTGCATGGTATAGACTCAACTCGAAGGTAACTTCCCCTAATGATCCCTTCAAAATGCACCTATGTCGAGAATAATCCCTACTACTACATGCATAAAAACTCAATACTGTGTGTATTATTTTCTTATATACATTTTAAACATAAAGCTGCACGGGATATACCGCAGAAAAAAGTGCGAGATACTAACCATCCATCTGTACCTACTGTATTAATATAATAATTATTATTGATGCTGATTCGATATTATAATCAAATCAGTAAATTTGTCTACTACGTCCGAATTGATGTTTAATTTCTACGTCCAATGTTCATTTTATCCGTTTCAACATATTTTTTTAAAAATGTGTTTATAAAAGTTACGACTTGTTTTATTTTATAACGAATTTCGCTTTAAAAACGTGAGTCACGAGGGACTTCAAATTTTTTTTTTATTTTAGGCATTAAGAGTAACCTCATCCATTAAGTTTCAAAGAGAAATAAAAATAAATACCAGAAATTATGTTTACGTGACATTAAAATTGGATTCATAAGCAAATTTTAGAAAGAAGATAAACTTTTGAAAACTTATTTTAACTGTTTAGCAATATTCTAGCCGTCGGAAACGGAAACCACATATACATAACATTTGAAAAGTTTGTGTTCGTTTTCAGTAAATATTTTCTTCATTAACCAATTAATGCCCATCATTCTTATTCTTATTTACAAATATAAATTTTTAAAATAATTCCATAGTCAAACTTTTAAAAATTCACTTATTAAGTACATCATTAATTATTATTGTTCATATTTTCAAACTTTCAATAAAATTTCACGAAAGAATTCAATAATATTGTAAAATTTTCATAAATCCTTCTAAGCAATTGAATTATTTTTTTTAGTATATAGTTAAATTCTTTACAAACGTTCAATTACTTTTTAAAACAATTTTAATTGAATTCCTCGGAAGAGATCAAATTTTGAGAAATATTTTTAACACACTTGGAAAAAATTAATTTTTATTCTGAAATTTTAATAAATCCATCGAAATAATTAAATTATTCTTATAAATATAGTAAAAATCTTCGCATGAATTCAATTAATTATTTATAAATAGTAAAATTCTTTACAGGATATCAATTATTTTCAAAACAATTTTAATTAAATTCCTCCTATGAATTCAAATATTTTAAAAGATTTTTTATAAATTTTATTTATTTCCTAAAATTTTATCAAATTCCTAGAAACAACTCAATTATTTTTAAAAATACTTCAATTCTTTAAAGAAATTAAATTAATTTTAAATCAATTTAAATAAAATTACACCAAAGAATATAATTATTTTCAAAAAATTTCATAAAATTTTATTTCAACAAGAATTGTAAATTCATTAAAAATAATTCAATTCTTGTAAACATATGTATAAATAAAGAAAAATTTTTAATTATTTTCAATTATTTCTATAAAATTCTTCATACCAATTTCATTATTTCTCAAAATTTAAATAAATTCTTCGAAAAATTTCAATTATTTTCATAAATAGTAGAATTCTTTGTAATAATTCATTGGTGTTTATAAATAGTAAAATCCTTTGCAGAAATTTAATTATTTTCAAAACAATTTTAATAGAATTTCTCGAAAGAATTTTAATCTTCAAATATTAACATAAAATTCATTTATTTAATCTAAAATTTTAATAAATTCTTCGGAATAATTTAATTATTTTTAATGCAATTTTAATAAAATACAATTGCTTTTTTGAATTTTGAATTTAAAATTTTCGGAAATACATAAAATTAAAAATATAGAAAATAATTAAATTAAAAAAAATAAAATGAATTAAATGAAAAATTAAACAATTTCCAATTAAAATTCTTCAAAAGTTGATTTTCAAATAGAATAATAAAATGTAAAACACAATTATTTTAAATTATATTTTACAAAATTTCCAATTAATCGAAAATTTTTAAATAATACACTTTTTTAAAAAATTTAATTATGGTAAAAATTGTTCAAAAATATATCATTTTAAATATTTGTTTATAGTTATTTTGATAAAAATAAATTTGACAATAATAGAATTCCTTCAAAGAATTTTATTATTACCAAAAATAATTGAATTCTAGCAAAAATTGAAATATTATATTTTTGCAAAGAATTCTTTCATTTAAAAATATAATTGAATTGTTTTAAAGAAATTATTAATTAAAATTTAATAAAATAATTGATTTTTTTAGAAAAATATTAAGATTTTTTAATAATTGAATTTTTTCATGAAATTGTCTGGAATATGATTAAATAACAATAATTAAATTATTTGAAGAAATTATGAAATATTTTAAATATAACTGAATTTCTTCAAAAAAATTAAAAAATTTAAAAAAAATTGAATTCTTTCATGAATTTGTTAGTAGAAATTGCATTAAAAATAATTGCATTCTGAAAAAGAATTTTACTATTTATACATAAATTAAAGTTGTAGCGAAGGATTTATAGAAATTTAAAAAAATAATTGCATTTTTTCGAAATATTTTCTAACGAATTGAAAGAAAAATTGAATTTTTTCGTGAAATTTTCTTTAAATAGTTGAATTTTGCAACGATTTTATAACGAATTAAAAAAAGCTAATGAGTTTTGTTACTTACGAAAATAATTGAATTCTAGCGAAGTATATTATTGTATTTATAGTAATAATTGAATTCTTCTGAAGAATTTTATTAACACTTTTTAAAAATTAATAAACAAGAATAATTAATTATTAGTAAATAAGTTAATATTTGGAATTTTTTATAAAGTTTTTAATATGAAATTATTCAAAAATTTCTATTTAAAAATATAAAATTTTGTAATTTGCATTATAATAATAAATTGAATATCACGTTCCACGCACGTAACATTTGCTACAGTTTATTATTTTTGAAATTTTTGTGTAGTCGAGACGGTACGACGTTTTAAACAAACACAAAATTTTGCTTCCGAAATGAATTTTGAAGTGTTTGTCACTTACAATTTTTCTTTCACCACAACTTGCTAGTGTATATTTATTTTTTAAGAAAACTACTTGTTTTTTGAAACTTTTTTTTGTTAAAGCCATCGATTTCTACATTAATTGAGGGGGCGGATGCAATAACGGACTAGGCGTTCAGACTGATTTTAGAAAAAGCTGGTGAAAATTAAGGAAAATAATATTGAGAAAACTTCACTGCAAAAACAAGCATCTTAAAATACATTATAAGCACTTTTAAAACGATTAAAACATCTTATTTTTCCATCTTCTATCTTAGAAATAGAAACTAATGCATTTTAAGATGCTTTGGATAACTTTTTGGAAACAACTTGAAAGTTTACTTTGGTAGTCACCAAAAGTATCTTAAAATAAGATGCCTTTTTTTACAGTGTTGTGCGTTGTATAATTTACGAAGCTGAAGTCCACAACGTTTTTATAAACGAAAAATCAAGAATTTTGTTAAAATTAAATTCATCTATAATTTTCATGTACCTTAATTTTTAGAAAATTAGTTGCCACTAAGGATACAATAATTAAAGACTAACATGATTTAGAATCAAAAATAAAAGTACCGTACCTTTTTTTTTGTTTTCGTTTTTAAAAACGTTGTGGACTTTAGCCTCATTATAATTTCTTCTCTTTGAAAAAATTAATTTTTAGATGTTTTCGTTGTCTGATTGTATCATAATCGTTTTATATTTTAATAAAAGATAGGAAAGTTGTGGATTTAGGGGAAAGGTGTTAAAAACTTTTTCAATTCTTCCCAACATAATGTAATTAATAGCAGTTGGTATTTAATAACTATACTAATCCTTTAGTATGATAAATTTTGGTTTAGATGATTAGGAAAAAAGTTCCATTCTCACATCCGTCATTCGGCAATCGGCATACATACATACATATAGAGAGAGAGAAATGGTCTTTTTAACACCTATAAAATAAGTGGTTTAGTTAGCTCGACCTTCTTTGTGATGTTGCCAAGCAGATAATTGACTAAAAGTACAAATGGAATTTGTCTCCATAGAAAAATATTCTTTTCGAGCGGAGCAACATCAACATCCGAATCGATGCTTTGTGACACAATGGACGCAGTGGAGTCAGTATAGTCGGCTTTTAAAAGAATCGAGCCGACGTGACGTGTTCTCGAAGGGTGACTTCCTCTCCTTGCTTGTATATATATATATACGCACAATTGACGTCTGTATTAGCGTTCGCATTCGTACTATTAGGGTAGGTAGGGTGACTAGACAGGGACGCGGAGAATCGGAGATTAGTACGTGACACACACCCGTTTCCCAACACACGAAATAGGTGTGAACGAGCATGATACGGGTCCGGATTCAAGAGCTTTGCCACTTTGTGTTACTTCACTAATCTGTAGGCAAGCACAAAGCTGTTCTTTTTTTTTTTGTCGCTTGCAGCAAAGTCAGTCAGTCAGTTTGCTGATTTGACATTCGGTCACTGATCCGACGATGCGATGCGATGATCGTCATGTTTCAGCTTTTGGGGTTCCTTCGCCGCACACTCTCAGCAGCCACTCTAACTATACACTACCTAAAGTAAATGGCTCTCAATAGCGTTTCATCGACTCAAGCAGATGTCACATCAAACTTGTCATTATTCTTATAAAATCAACAACAATTCTCCATCGGACCTTGATTCGTCTCTCTATATATCCGAGTGAAGAACGATCCTGCAACATTTTTAGCAGTACACAAAAAAATCCTCTTTCTAGTTACGTTTTCCAAATTTTTAATACTTTTCTAAATTTGATAAAAATGGCAGTTATGCTGTTTTGCATTTCATCCACAGAATTTATCTATCCTTTGTAATGTAGCTGAAGCTGGCACCCAGTTATCATTAATCTAGATCCTATAATGTTTTGAACGTTCAAATGAACGAAATTGATTTGTTTCTCCTAAAAATTAAATTTCTATTGCAATTATTTTGCGTCACTATCCAAAAAAATTGATTACTGAGTTTCTAAACGTATAAAATTTCTGTTTTTAAATTTTTTTATAATTAGTAATGTATTGAAATTTCTTCAATAAAAAATATTTCGTTCTTTTGAACGTTCAAAACTTGAGGATCATCATTAATCACTTATTTTAGAAATTCAATATTAACATTAAATATTTCTTATATGAAGCTGTATATAGTTTGCGCCCAGCTATCATCAAGAACTTAATTTTTCAAAATTTGATATTTGGTTTAAACAAATAAATATTTAGCTTTAAAATTTAATTTCTAAAAGTAAGTGGGTGCTGATAACTGAGTGCTAGTTTCAGCTTCATTCTTTTATATTAATAAAGTTCGTGATCCGGTACACAGAGAAAACATTATTCTTAATTTAAATAGAAAAATAATTTTAAGGAACTTTGTTTAGTTAAAATTAGTTGGTAAGCATAATCTTAATATATAGAAAATATCTACTGCTTTGATTCAAAAACATTATTTGTTTGACAAATTATATTTAATTTAAACATATTTTCTGTTTTGATTTAAAGAAAAAATAGGGTTAAAAATTTTATGTTTGATTTAAATTAAATAAAAGAGTTGGTTATAAATAATTTAAAATCAACCACAATTTTTGTTTGATTAAAATATATTATTTCTGACCCAAAAATGACCCAAAAAATATGTTTGAATTAAACTTAAATATGTTTGACTGCATAGAAAAAATATTTTAAGTTTGATTTAAAGATTTTGATTCTTAACTTTTTTTAATAATTTTTCTTTTCAAATATTTTCAATTTTAAAATTAATGTAATGAAAATCATCGAATTATTGGAAAGAATTTTATCAAAAATTTTGATAATAATAGAATTCCTTCTACAAATGTTATTAAATTCTCGTGAAGAATTTTATTAAATTTTTAAAAAATCCTAATTCAATTCTATTGAAGAATTTCTTTGAATTTTTTTTTAAACTAATGGAGTTTCTTTAAAAAATTTAAATTGAAAATTTTGAAAGCAATTGGATTTTATTAAGAAGAATTTTATTAAAATTGTATTAAGAATAATTGAATTCTGGCGAAGAATTTTATTACTATTTATAAAAATAATTGAATTGTTCCGAAGAATTGATTAAAATTTTAGAAACTAAATTAATTTTATGTTCATATTTGAAGATTAAAATCCTTTCGAGAAATTCTATTAAAATTGTTTTGAAAATAATTAAATTTCTACAAAGGATTTTACTATTTATAAAAATAATTGAAATGTTTCCAAGAATTTATTAAAATTTTTGAGAAATAATTAAATTGCTATGAAGAATTTTATAGAAATAATTGAAAATAAAGAAATTTTTTTTCTCTTTTATAAACATTTTGACAATAATTGAATTATTTTTAAAGAATTTAAAATTCTTGTTGACATTGAATTTTATGGAAATTTTTAAAAATTATTAAAAATTCTTTCGTGTAATTTTATTTAAATTGGATTAAAAATAATTTAATTCCTTTAAAGAATTGTAGTATTTATAAAAATAATTGAATTGTTTCCAAGAATTTATTAAAATTTTAAGAAAATATATAAAATTTATGAACATATTTAAAAATATTCGAATTCATCCGAGGAAATGAATTAAAATTGTTTTGAAAATAATTGAATTTCTGCAAAGAATTTGACTATTTATAAAATTAATTGAATTCTTGCGGAAGGAAGGATTTATTAAAATTTTAGAAAAAATTAAATTTTGTCGACGTGTGTTAAAAATATACTTCTAAAAATTTATCTCTTCCGAGGAATTCAATTAAAATTGTTTTAAAAATAATTGAATTTTTGTAAAGATTTTAGTACTCAAAAAAATAATTGAATTTGTTTAGAAGGATTTAAATAATTGAATTTTTTGGTAAATTTATTGAAATAATGGATATTGTAAATCATTGAAATAAGAAGAGAATTTTTAAAAATAATTAAATTTTAGACAAGAATTTTGTTATTTACAAACATAATAAAACTTTTGTAGCATAATTTAACTTTTTTTTATTACTTTTAAGAGTGATAGAATTTCTTCAATTATTTGTAACTTCTCCAAAATTCAATTCTTTAAAATGTTTTTAACTAATATTTTTTATACTTCAACTAGTTTTAATAAAATTAATTAAATATTTATTGACAAATTTAACTATAATTTCAAGAAGTATTTGAATTATTAACATTTTGAAAAAATTGATGTTTTTAAAAATTTCTAATTTCACTAATTGAAAATTTTATTTTACAAAAATGTAGAATTTAAACCTTTTGAAGGTGATCTATTTATGAAAATTTCAAACGCAACACTTCTAAAATTGAATTAATTTTATTATTATTATTATTATTATTATTATTATTATTATTATTTATTAATTAATATTCAAGTAAAATTTTTATTAAATAATTTCTAAGTAATAATTTTAGGATACTTGTTCAAGAATTAGTTCTTTAAAATAAAATTATTGTCAGGAACAAAAAAAAATAGAGGGTTTCTTAATTAGAATTTTCAAATCTTGAAAACATTCACAACTTTGGACAAAATTACAACGAAATTTTTGCTACGTTTGGTCAAAAGATTCATACATCTTAGAAAAGTGGGAGAAAAATATTTTGGTGTCTAGAATATTTTTTTTCAAAAGTTATAGACAGAAAACATTCATTAGCAATAAAAGAGGAAAGAGAATATCTTTTACGTTTCATGTGGATCTCTAAAAAAATATGGCCAACTCCCTCGGACTTATATACCCTACACCTATATACATATATATATATACCACATATTGAACAAAGTGTATACATAATAATGTGTATATTATATATGTGAGTATGTGTATACGGTACATATCTGGTTGGGGAGGATTTTCTCGATCCATTCATCTCAAAAAGCATTCTCGCTTGAGGCAAATGTAAAAGAAACTAAGGGGGATGAGAAATGTGGGGAGCAACCCTGCAGTTTTGTTGGGACACTTCATTTATGCGCAAGCCTAAAGTTCTAGTTCGATTGAGGGGTTTTTAGTGGATTTCCACGAAAAACTCTAATTTCATGGCAAGTTTTCTTAAACGAGATACATATCTAGATATCGAAATAAAAACTTATTTTAAGAAGCATTTTTATCTCGATTTTTCACAGTAAAGAGATAGTCTTAATTTAAGGCATAAACGGTATGCCTTAATTTAAGAACGAAGCTGAAGTCCATAACGTTTTTAAAAACGAAAAAACAAAGAAGAATTTTTAAAAAATTGAATTCATCTCTAATTTTTATGTGTCTTTATTTTTAAGAAGTCAACTCTCACAGAGGATACAATTATTAAAATATAACATGGTTTGGAATCAAAAATAAAAATACCCTACCATTATTTTATTGTTTTCGTTTTTAAAAACGTTGTGGACTTCAGTCTCATATTTAAGATGCAACATTGTGCCAGCCTTCGCTTAATTTCAAATCATATTTTTTTGCTGAATTTAAAGATCCAAGGAAGCTGATTATCAGCACTGAATGTGCGAGATTTAAAGGCAATCATTATGTTAAAATAGCAGTTATATTTTGCATCTAAATATTAAAAATTCTATTAGTTATATACAGTAACTTATTTTCCAAAACTTTTTTACACTACTTTGCATTAAACGTATATTATTCATAAAGATTTCTAAATATTTATTATTACATGCATTACATGTAACAAATTTTGACAGTTTGAGGTTATGTATTTTGTTTTTTATTGTCAGCGCCGGGACAGTTTCGAAATTACATTTTATTCATATTTTAGTCGATTTAAAGTATTAAAAACTAATTCATCAGTAGCGTTCGATTGTCGGTAAAGATAATTCAATATGATGATCATATTAAATCTTTTTCACCATCAATTACAAATTTTGAACGCTGTGCATTATGGTTACTATTAAAAGAAGTGTTTTCTGACCTTAGATGTACATATAAATATTTAAAACTTTTGTTTTTCAACATTTAGTGTTTCAAAAAGAAAAGAATATTTCTAAAACAATATTTTTGTGTTCGTTATTCCATAAATAAATTCAAGTTTATATGTAGAGTATTTTATGTGTATATATGTTTCTGAGAAGGTTTTGTCCAAGATCAACGTAGCGCATTTAACTTTCCACAATTCAACACTATAGTACTTTTCTCTTCTTTCACACCACATTCATCTTTACGCTTTGCTGCCTATTATTTTGACGTAAATCATTCTATATTTTCAGTTGTTGTTGTTATTGTTCATTCTTTCAAATTTTCACCGCATTTATAATCTATAAATGGTACATTAAATAGTGTACAACAAAAAATATACACTTTTATCAAAAAATTCTGATTTAAGTATTTAAATTACCGATTCTAGTTTTAAATAAATATTTAATTATTATTTTTTCATATAGAACTTAGAATTTTCAAAAAATCAATTTTTACTTATACTTATGAAAGAATTAAATAATTTTCCAAAATTTTTCATTTTTTTTTTCAAAATATGTATAATTTGTCAACATTCATTTATTTTCAATGTCTATACTATATTTCAACAAATTTTAACAAAAGAATACAATTATTTGAAAATTATTTAAAATTTTAATAAAATTCGTCTTAAGAATTCAATTATTTTCAAAATAAATATAATTCTTTGAAAAAATCCAATGATTTTCGAAAATTTACTAAAAAATTCTCGTCAATTTTCAATTTACCTTTATAAAGAATAAAAAATTTTCTCGACATTCTAACATTTCTGAACAATTTTTTATAAAATTCTTGGCAGAATTTCAATTATTTTTAATATTTATGTACAATTTTTAGCAAATTTCACGAGAAATGAAATATTATACCTTAAAATTTTATTAAAATTGTCAAGAGAATTCAATTATTTAAAAAAATTTTTTGATGAAATTCTTCATGAAAATTCAATTTTAAGAAACATTTAAATTGAAAAACAAATTTGAAGCTATGAAAAAATGGGGGACTAACTCTGCTGGACTAACATTTAATTATTTAATAAAATATTTATTTTTACAGTCAAAAAAATGGAATTATTAAACAAAAAAATTTTTAAATATTCTACACGAACATTCAATTATTTTTCCAAAAAATAAAAATTTCAAAAAATCAATGCAGAATTTCAATTATTTTTAATACAAATTTTTATCGAATTTTTCTAAAAACGTAATTGTTGTTTAGAATTTTATTAAAATTCGTCGAAGGAATTTTATTATTTAAAAAATTTATTAATAAAATTCTTTACTAGAATTGAATTTTTAAAAAGAATTTGAAAATTTAATTAATTATAATCTTTGTTTGTTAATTCTTGTAGAGTTTTCTGATAATAATCGATTTTTAAAGTAAATTTCAGTTAAAATTTTAGATCAAATTTAAAGTTTTTATTTCCTTACATAAATTTAATTGAAGAATTTACGAATAATTAAAATTTCGTAAAATTAAATATTGTAAACAAGTGGATTTGAAAATTGTCAAAGAACTATTTCGATAATTATTAAAATTAATTAATTTAAAGAAGAATTTTAGTTCAAGAATGTAAAAATTATAATCGTAATGATGGAAATAATTTTTGAAGAAGTTACAGTATAAAAATTAGCAAGTAAACTTTTTAAACAAAATTATTTCTACAAAATTGTTCGTTAAAAGTATAAAAAATTCAAATTTTCAAAGATTTTAATTTAAAACTTTTTGAAAATTAAATTATTTCTAAAAATTTAAATAATAATTGAATTCTTTTAATAAATTTTAATAAAATTTTTAAGAATAATTTCAGTTTTCTAAAAATCTGATGAAACAAGTTTTATAAAATATTTTTCAAATAATTGAAATTCTGTCAAGAATTTTATTAAAATTTGTCTAAACAATTGAATTTCGGAGAAGAATTGTATTATTTATAAAGATAATTGAAATTTCGACTAAAAATTGTATTATTTATAAAGATAATTGAAATTTCGACTAAAAATTTTGACAAATATTTCAAATTTATTAAATTTCTACGAAGAATTTTATCAAAATTGTTTTGAAGAAAATTTTATTGTTACAAAAGAATTTCATTCAAATTTTTGAAATAAATTTAATTCTTTAAAGAATAAAGAAAACAAAATATAAAATAATTGAATTTCTAAGAAGAATTTTACCTTTTCTAAAAATAATTAAATTTCTGTAATAATATCCAATTACTGCAGATATTCAATTTTGTTTTAGTGTTTTAACTAAAATTCTTCCATAAATTCATTATTTCAAAAAATCAATTAAATTTTTACATATTAAAAAATTTAACTAATTTCAGAACAATGTTAGTTAATACAAAAATAAAAAGAAAAAAATCTTTTTATTTAGGTTTTTTAAAATTTCTAATCAAATTCATTCAAAATTAAAATTTTACAAAATTTCGAATCAAAATCTTTTCAAAATATTTAATTATATAGTGAATGTTGTAGACCTTATTGTTAAAATTCAGATAATATTTAATTATAAAAATCGTAAACGCAACTGTTTTTAAATTGAATTAATTTTCAAATATGTAAGTGTAAAATTAGATTTCAAGAATAAATAGAGTTAGAAAACAAAAATTTTCCTAAACTTCTATCCAAATTCTCCTACTTTTCTAGGTTTTTAAAATTTTTATAAAATTCTTTGACATTTCCATGTTTTCCGGGTTTCCAGATTACGTGACAACAATGCATTTAGAAATCTCATTTTTTTTTTGAAAGTGAAAAGAAAGTAGTACTTAATGGCTAATTACAAATAAGGGACTTTAGAAACGACCAACTCTGAATTTAATTTACGTGAAAGTGATTTGTCGAGACAGGTCCTCTTACAACACTGAAAAACCTCTTCATATGGTACAAATCGTTTTTTTGTACTGTCGCCATCAAAAACTGTATATATGCACCTAAAGCCTTCATCACGTTGGCCATGTATACATAAGATGAAAAGTGACAAAAGAATCCCAGTAGCGCTAAAGGACTAAAAGAAGAATTATTATCTACAGTCAAAAGTCATAGTCAGAATTTGTCGGTCTATTGAAATAAATGCGCGGCGCGCATCTAAAGGCTTCCGGTTTTTAGCACACCTGCCTATTTATAGCGGGGTAAAATATAAACGCCTTATACCATCTTCCTCGTCCATATAACTTGCTCTTTATCCCATCCTGTTTTCCTTTTCTGTCCCACTTTTACTGACCCCCAAAAGCGTGACTCCTCATCCATAAGTGCATCACTGACTTTACTGCGTCTATTCATACAAGCTTTTGAAAAAAAGAGAGAATTTTTAACACGATACGCTTTAAGGCAATCATACACTCTTTTAACAAAGTCAGAAAAAAACAACATATTTAAAAGAAGCAATGTTTCCATAAGGAGAACATTTTTTATTCCCTTTTGCGGGTAGTTAATTTTTTTTTCCTCCGTTGTTGAAGTTTATTAATCCTTTTTAAATCGATTATCGAAAGAGTGATAAATGAAACAATGTTACATTAGTTTGGTGTCTTGGTTTGACACCATCATCAGGCCACCTTATTAAACAATGAAAATTATTTTTTACAAGTAAAATAAACTTAAAATGTTTTTCAAAAAAATAAATTAAATTAACACAAAATTAATATCTACCTAGTATCACAAAATATTTTAATAAATCATTTAAATAAATAATTTGTTACATTAGTTACATTTGTAAGTCTTAAAAACATAAAATACGTTCGAAAATTAAAAACGAATAAGTTAAGACAACACGGACATCTCGTACGAGTGACAAAACAAGACTAAAATCTTGAAGGAGACAGTTTTGTCATATAAACAGCACGTGTGGAGTCAATGAATTCAAAACAAAATAATCGAGATAAGTTCAAAGATTTTAATTTAAAACTTTTTGAAAATTTAATTATTTCTAAAAATTTAAATAATGATTGAATTCTTTTAATAAATTTTAATAAAATTTTTAAGAATAATTTTTAGTTTTCTAAAAATCTGATGAAACAAGTTTTATAAAATATTTTTAAAATAATTGAAATTCTGTCAAGAATTTTATTAAAATTTGTCTAAATAATTGAATTTCGGAGAAAAATTGTATTATTTATAAAGATAATTGAAATTTCGACTAAAAATTTTGACAAATATTTCAAATTTATTAAATTTCTACGAAAAATTTTATTAAAATTGTTTTGAAGAAAATTTAATTGTTACAAAAGAATTTCATTCGAATTTTTGAAAATAATTTAATTCTTTAAAGAATAAAGAAAAAAAATATAAAATAATTGAATTTCTAAGAAGAATTTTACTTTTTCTTAATAGAGGAAAATAAGTATTACTTAGAAATTGTATATCTTCTTTCTTATTGATCGTACTATCGTTAAACTTAATATATAACATTTCAGAAATTAATCGTTTTTTATACTTTGATTCCAAATCAACAATGTTTACTTCATCAAAATTTAATGAATGATTAAGGGCAGTTTGATGTTCATTAACTACAGATTCAATTTTTTTGTTCTTATGTTCTTTGATTCTTTTAAATTTGTAAACAATACCAGTTTGGTTCCATTTGTTAGTTGAATCTTTACCTAATTTAACAACTGAAGTCAAAGACTTATTAACCATTGGAATTGACAATAAATTATAATCTTTTAAAATCTTTGACAATTGTGAGTAATTATCATTAAATGAAATTTTTGGAATGCGACTATAGATTAATGATTTATCATAATTTTGATTATTGTTTAATGTAGACTTTTGTTTAAGCAATCTAATTTTTTAAATGTTTATTGATAAATTCCAATGGATAATCATTCTTAAGTAGAATTTGGATCACCTTTTCTATATTACATTTTTGAAAAGATTCATGTGACAATAAGATAGCTCTATCCAACAAATTATAAATAATGTTTCTTTTCTATTGGATTGAATGGTCTGAAAAATAATTGATAACACTATTAGAAGATGGTTTTTGGAACCATTGTTTCTTCATTTATCACTCTTCCGATAATCGATTTCAAAAAGGATTAATAAACTGAATACTTTTACGAATACGAATCTTACTCGGTAAAATTATTTAACGTGGAGACTAAAGTCCATATGATGTCAGTAATTAAAAAAAATGATCGAATTATTTTTGCGAACAATTAAGAAAGTCGTTTGCGTGTGTCGTGAAGCGGATTAGAAAATTAGCAGACTAGAGGGCCAAGATGCGCTTTAATATCTGCCGACACCAGTTTGAGCGAGGACTGTTAAAAGCCCTAAAGCCGGAGTGTAACCAGGAGGATGAGTAGGAGTATAAAGGGTGGATGATAATAATAATAAGGATAAGACTAAGGATATTACTTGGTAGGAACAAGCAACCTCCAACTCTCGCATATAACCTTTGCCACGATTTAGGGAAGTGAGATTCCAACTAATTGTTTGATACCGACACTCTGTCGTCGATGTCTACTAAACCCAATGCGAGTCTCAATTCAATTGTGAGAGGACAATATTTGCTTTCAATTTTCTCAAGGAAATTTTCAATTTATTGCTTACGAGTGCGAGGAGTTTTCATGAACTGATTCCCCATAACTTCTGCTGTGCATAATGTACCCATTGTTTGTGGAGAATATAAAGTTAAACGTTTACTTCAAGCAAAAATTATTTAGTTACAGACTGCGTATCCTTCAATATTTTCTAGCAAACAAAATAAACTGTTAGTCAGATCTACAGGATAAAATTTTAGAAATTAAATTAGTTTTTCAATCCATATTTAATTTCTTAAAATATTTGAGTTGCGTTTCGACCAGGGATGGCAACCGAAACTGAAACCGTTAACCAAAGAAACATAAATTTATAAGAAACCGAAATCGAAAACAAATTATATTAAACAGAAAACTGTAAACCGAGAGATCGAATTTCTTTTCAAAGTGACTGGAAAAATTGTTTCTAATAATAAAAAAAGTGCTCGAAAAGAATAAAAGTAAACGTGCGTAATGATAATAAATGACTATTTGAGATTGATATAGACGAGTTGTTGAAATAAATCTTTCGCATGTGGATGACGATTGGCTGCGTTGTCTGCTCAGTAAAAACAAAAGGCGGGTCCGTTGGAAGGACGCTGCACTCATAAAATACAAAGTAGTTGTATCGCAAATTCTACTGTTTCAAGCAGGCAGTCGCTATTAATTAATGTTTTATTATCGTTTTGCTGCCCGGCAGAGAAACTTCTTGAAGAAGAAAGAAAGAGATTCTCCTCCCCTTTCCTTTTATTTCGGATTATAGCTAGAACATCCCTTACGATGCTCTATAAGAGTTTTCCACCATAAACCCAACACAATAAATACACGTACACAAACATTCATGTTTATATTTTTTTACATCGTATTTAATGCTTTAATGCCTCAAAAATTCTTCGTAAGGTTCCACTTTTGGAAAAATGCGTCAAAATCGCGTGTGGCAAAATAATAAAAATTGTACAAGGTTCTTTAATTATTTACAGGGTTGCCACGGACCTGGAAAACCTGGGAAACCTGGAATTGTCATGAAATTTTTATTTAGTCATGGAAAACCTGGAATTGTCAGGGAATTTAATTCAGCCTGATACTAAAAACTCAATTTTTTTGTATATGAGTCGTAAAAATTTCAAGTTTTCAAGTTGAAATTATACAACTTTTTGATTTTAAATTTAGTGCTTACAATTGAAATGAATATGGCATTTCTAAATTTTAGTTTCTTTCAGTCAATATCTTCTTTTAAAAGTTTTTTAAATTAATACATTTTAGAAACCCAAAAAATGTTATGAAACTGAAGTTAACAAGTTTTATGTAATGACAATTTTTTCTTTTGCTAATTGTTTTTTTAATGTAAGAAGCCCTTTAAAAAATTGCAAGTGCATCCATATTAAAAAATAAACAATTAGCAATAGAAAAAAATGACTTCTGTAGCGAGGAATTAATAATTTAGTTGAAATTTCGGGATATTTGGAAAATCCACGACAAAAATAATTAAAAATCACTGATTTCCTTGCCTTAGATCCTCTTACAATTTTTTAAAATGATTTCTCACATTAAAATAAATAATTACTAAAAGAAAAAATTGCTTATGAGCTGAGGAAATAATAATTTTGTTTGAAATATATGGTTTTTGAAAATTCGTGTAAAAAATCAAAATTACTAATTTTCCCCGACTTCCATCTTTGGAAATTTTTTAAAGTGATTCTATCATTAAAATAAATAATGATCAAAAGAAAAAATTGTCATTGAATAAACGTAGGTATTTTCAGTTTCATAAAATGTTTTTTAAATGTTTAAAATACTTGTTTAATTGTGAAAAATTTGGAACTAAACTAAATTTTTTAATTTAAAGAGATTTGCTCCTCACCTTTCTTCGGAGCGTATCTCAAATAATCTCACAAATTTTAACTAAAATTTTTGTTATTATTAAAATTAAAAATTAATAACTTATTTTATTAACAATTTACTTGGAGGATATTATATTTTTTGTCGTAATTATAGCTAAAAACATACAAAAACAATTTTATTTTTGGGTCTGGAATTTTTTAAAAAATGGTCTGGAAAACCTGGAAAAGTCATGGAATTTTAAAATCGATGTTTTGTGTCAATACTTTTTTAACTTTTAAAATTAATATAATATAATAATTTATCTATATTAATAAAGTTCGTGATCCGGTAAACGGTTCGCAGTTTGAAGTTAGTTGCTGTTTGTTATTTTACTTCCTAACTTTTTTTATATAATTTTTCTTTTCAAATATTTACAATTTTAAAATTAATGTATTGAAAATCATCGAGTTATTGCAAAGAAATTTTTCAAAAAACTTGATAATAGAATTCCTTCTAAAAATAATATTAAATTCTCGTGAGGAATTTTCTTCAAATTTTTAAAAATCCTCATTAAATTATTTTGAAGATTTTTTTTGCATTTTTGCGTTAAATTAATGGAGTTTTATTAAAAAATTTTAATTGAAAATTTTGAAAGCAATTATGGTTTTTATGAAGAAGAATTTTATTAAAATTGTATTAAGAATAATTGAATTATTGCAAAGAATTTTATTACTATTTATAAAACCAAATCAATTGTTTCGAAGAATTTATTAAAATTTTAGAAAATAAATGAAGTTTATGTTAGTTTTTTGAAGATTAAAATTCTTTCCAAAGGATTTTACTATTTATGAACATAAAATAATTATTGCAAAAAAACTTAACTATTTATAAAAATAATTCGAATGTTTTGAAGAATTAATTGAAATTTTGAGATATAATTAAATTGGTATGAAGAATTTTATAGAAATCATTGAAAATAATAAATTTGTTTTTTCTTTTTAATAAATATTTTGACAATAATTGAATTATTTTTAAAGAATATAAAATTCTTGTTGAAGAATTTATTAAAATTTTAGAACATAGATAATATTTATGAAAATATTTTTAAATATTTGAATTCATTTGAGGAATTTAATGAAAAATTGTTTTAAAAATAATTGAATCCCTGCAAAGAATTTTACTATTTATAAAATTAATTGAATTCATGCGAAGAATTTTACTATATTTATAAACATAATTTAATTTTGTTGAAATATATGGTTTCAATGGGAAAATCGCATCGACTTTGGCATCCCCAAAGTACTTGTAATTTCCGTCATTGTTAATCCGGTTTTTGACGCGGTGCTTATAATGTCACCTATATGGTTGCTTTTCCACTTGGAGGTTATGTTTGTAAAAAAAAAAGTTGCGAAATACGGCAACAAAAATGGTTGAATTTGAATAATTCGTTTTAGTTTTTCTTCGCGTCTATTGGCTAAATGTGTCGAGAGCGTCCCTTGGGATAAAAGCAACATCTCGCTCTCTCTTTCTCTCACCCCTACGTCTCTTTTTTCGCGTCTGATTTCCTCTAAATTCGCGAATAAAAGTTTACACCGCGCGGGAAACTGTCGTCGTTGACGTGAAGGGATCATAAAATCGGGATTCAATATCGTAAGGGGGCGTCGTGTATGTCATGCGGATGTCAAGGGGCACTCGTTTCACCCCGGGCCGAATGCGAGGTTATGCTTCGAAGACTCGTATTTATGAACACATGGGTACCCTGTGAGCACGCGCATAAATGTATAAACGCAAGTTTATGTGTCGATGTATCCTATGTACTCTCTCTCTCTCTCTCTCTCGAGTCTTGTCATTGTCGACTACGGCTCTTTTCGAGAGTTGGAGAGCACTCGCGTTGGTCGTAAAAAACAAGCATTTTAATACAATTTACAAGAAAGTATAAAGCCTGTCTGTGAGCGTAGGAGCTACTTGGCTGCAAGAGACGAAATCGAAAGGCAATCAGAAGATCGCCGTTCGTTTATTTATTTATTTTTCTTTTTATTTTTTTAATTTTATTTTGCCGACCCGACCTCGCGAGCCAAGGTCCATCGATAAAAGTCATTATGGACTGGAAAGATGTCGCGACGGAAAAGCACTAACGATCTTGTTAAACAGAGTCAGAGATAATATACAACCTGGCCAACTGTATCTTCGATTCGTTCGACTATTGATATTTGCCTTATATATCGGATCTTCTGAATTACTTTAAATATTCATTCGCGACAATCTTCTTTCTCCCTTGTGATCAAAGTATGAAATTCCAGCTGCAGACTCAGTAAATTGTGACTCGTGTAGGAATTTCCTGCGATATTAGTTCGAAAGCAGTTTGCAATAATATCGAATATACTTATACGCATCGAATACAAAGTAATTTCACATGTTTTTATTCTCTACAAGAAAACTGACACTTTTAGGTTAGTTTTTCACGTTCACAATTTCACATTTGTTGACGCCAATGAAATGTGGTCATTTTCAGAAACATCTAAATACGGAATCTTCTTTATCGACATTAGGTAGAAAATTAGAAGAAAATAAAAGTTTGAATAAATATTAATTTAAATAGTTCCACGTATATTATTCGGGTAAATAAATATTAATACCATTGTTGAAAGAAAAACATTTATCAATTAATTTGACTAAAAGAATTTTTACTGTGTGCGTAGCTATTTCTATTGTTTCAAGATACATTATTGAATTTTTATAAACAATTATAGTTAAAATTTTTTTGAAATAATAGAAATTTCTTCAGATTTTATTAAATAATTTTATTAAAATCTAATTCATTCTCTTAAAGAATTTTTTTTTTAAATTATTCGAAAATAATCAAAAGAAGTTAGTGACTGTGATTATAATTTTATTTTTAAAATCAAAAGTCCCTCTTAAAGTTTTAAATCAATTTTTCGCTTCTAAAATTTATATCATTATATTATTATTATTCTATATAATTATAATTATTGTACTTCTTTTAAATTTTAATAATTTTAAATTTCTGAATGTTTAAATAATTGATGCAAATTTTTTAAAACGATTTCATTAATTTCAAGAAAAATATTCGAAATAAAATCAATTTAAATATCTAATATTTTTATAAAATTTTACAAAAGAATTCAATTGTTTTGAAAAAAAAATTGATAAAATTCAATTATTTGAAAAATAAAATGATAAAATTCAATTATCTGAAAAATAAAATGATAAAATTCAATTGTTTGAAAAAAATGGTTAAAATTTAAATGTTTGAAAGATAAATCGATAAAATTCAATTGTTTGAAACATAAATTGATAAAATTCAATTGTTTAAAAAGCAATTTTATAAAATTCAATTGTTTAAAAATCAAAGTGATAAACAATGTTTATAAAATGCTTGTGAAGATATAAATTATTAAAAAAAAAAATTTTTCACTGAAATTCAATTCTTTTTAAACATTTTATTAAATTTTTTTGCAATAATTCAATTATTTTTTATAAATAATAAAATTCTTAGAAATTTAATTAGTTTTATTTTTTATATAAATAATATAATTTATAGCAGGATTTTAAATTATTTTTAATACAATTTTACAGGAAGTAAAAAGTTTTTTTGACAAAAAAATGTAATTATTTTTAAAAATTTGACTTCAATTCCTCGTAAAAATCAATAATTGACAAAAACATTCGAATTTTTTACATGAATTCATTTATTTTCGAATATTTTAATAAAATTGATGGAAAGAAATCAATTATTTAAAGTACAATTTTAATTAAGTTTTCTTTAAATTATTCAATTATTTTTTTAGATTTTAATAAAATTCTCTCCAAGAATTCAATTATATTGATAAATAACAAAATTATTCCCGAAAATTCAATTATTTTGAGGCATTTCAGTCAAATTCCTTGCAAAATTCAATTGTTTTTCTAAATAACAATATTTATCACATGAATTCAATTTTTAATTGAATAATTGAATTAATTGAAGAATTGAATTTCTTGGAAATTCAATTATTTTTAAAAATTTTAATAAAACTGTTCGCAAGAATTCAATTTATTTTAATATAAATAATAAAAAGCTTTTACATGAATTCAATTATTTTCAAAAAAAAAATTTAACAATATACCACATATAGACATTTAAATATTGTTACAAAATTTTTAAAAGAATTCTTGTAAAATTTGAATATTTAAAAAAAAATTTCTCAAATCAATAATTTTCATATAATTTTCAAACAGAATTCAATTAGTGAACATTTTTTTTCTAAAAATCTTCCTAAGAATTCAATTCTTTTCATGAATAATCAAAAGTTTTTCAGGAATTTAATTATTCAAATTAGAATTTGCATAAAGTTAGTCGATAGAAATGAATTATTTAAAAGATTGAATAAAATTCTCGGCAAGAATTTAATTTAATTTAATTATTTTTGTAAATATTTGAATTCTTTGGTGAATAATAAAATTCGTTGCAAGAATTCAATTTATTAGCAGTAGGATAAGAAAGAAGTATAAATATAAAAATTAGAAAAACGTTTGTAAAAGAAAAAAGTAGTAATATAGAATTTTTGTCTGTTTTGTAAAGTTTCTATAAAACGAGCTTCTTTGGTCATCAAGTTTAATTTTTCGTATCTACTTTTTTTTTACAATTTTTTAAAATTTCTTCAATTTGTATACAATGTTGAGTCGATTTTTACAATTTTTTGTTGTTGCTATTTTTAAATATAGCCAGTGGATATTTAACCGCAACTATATTTCGAGTGTTATAAATTTTCATAAGTTTCGCAACTAAAAATTCCGAATGTTGCAGTCAAATTAATTTATATAATAGAGGAAATATTAAAAATGCCAAAATCAACATTTAAACGTTAGAGTAGAAATAGATCTGAATCTGGTTTGAAATTCGACGACGTAACACGAATGTGTCGGCACGTAAAATAGATGAGGGCAACTTAATCGATCGCTTTGCATATGGTGGGTACGTGATCCTGATCCCCGCTCTCCACCAAATATAATCGCATCTCTTCTAAAATTTCAGAATTCAAAAAAATATTTTTCAAAATAAAAATAAAAACTCCAACTAAATGGAATATATTTTGAAAAACTTTCAAAATACTATACTATATATAGTTAAACTTTTTCATTGTCAATTTTACAGACTTTTTTAGAACATTTTAAAAATGACACTAAAATGTCACTATAAGACTTTTTTTTTATTGTTTTCGAACACACTCTATTAAAGAATAATTTGCAAGAACCCAATTTAAGGGCCTGTAGGAAGAAATGTTATGCCTTGTTGGGCTCGCAAGCAATATTTTAAGCATTTTACGAGGTAGTCAGCTCGACTCAAGGCGAAATATCCCAACAGGCGACAAAGATCCACGAACGAAAATCTCCTTCAGTAAACTCAAGAGCTACTCTTCCCCGTTAATTGTTGCATATTAAAAGCTGCTCTTCGCCTTTAGTACTAGACGATAATCGGAACTCTCAACACGAGACAACTCACTGTTTTCCCTATCCGTGAAGACAAAATTAAATATACTTGATACCAATTTTTCTTTTTCATCTTACACGCAGGGAAAAAAAATGAATTAACATTATAATTTCTAAATGGTAGATTTTCATATATTAATTCTTTGCGTACTTTTTTAAAAATAGAATTAACAATTTTAAAAAAATGGAAGTAAAAAATTATAATTTCAAATTTTTTTTCCACAATTCACGAATTAATGTAAAATATAAATTGGAATGTAGATTGTTACTATTATAATCACAATAGTTGTACAGGTATTCTAAGGAATTCAAAAAAAAGTCAAAGTACTGCGGAAAAAATTAAATTTTTAGAATTCATGAGAAAATTCTGAAATTTTGAGTCTTTTTTTATTGTCTTGTAAACTTTGAAATCACCACGAATTCTAATTTACAAAACGCTCGTTTTTTCCACTTTTGCCAATAATTTTATTTTAAAGAACTAAATCTTGAACAAGTATCCTAAAATTATTACTTAGAAATTATTTAATGAAAATTTCATTTAAATATTTTAAAATTAATTCAATTTTAAAAGTTGCGCTTGAAATTCTCATTTCATTCAAATTTTCCAGAATTTCAACTTCAAAAGGTTTCAATTGGAAATTTTGGAAAATATAAATTTTCAATTAATTTAATTAGAAATTTTTACAAACTTGAACTTTTGAAAAACGTAAATAATTAAATTTCTCCATGAAATTAGTTAAATTTGTCAAATATTAATTTAATTATTTTTACTGAAAATAATAGAAGTATAGAAAATTCTAGTTCAAAGCATTTAAAAAAATTAAATTTTTGAGAAGTTAGAAATGTATGTGAAATTCAATTATTTTCCAAAGTCATAAAGTTGCTCTTACAAAAGTTCAATTCTGTTTAAAATTTAAACAAAAATTCTCGTCAATTTTAATAAATTTTCAAAAATAATTCAAGTATTTAAAAAAAATTTGTGATAAAATTGCAATAAAATTACTTAAACATTTAATTATTGTTATAAATAATAAAAATTGCAGGTGAATTCAATTATTAAATTTTTTCTTACAAATTTCATGGCAATAATTCAATTAATTTCATAATTAATAAATTCCATTTATTAAATCAAATAATGAATTTGTTATAGAAATTGATCTATTTTCATAAAATAATAAAGTTCGACGCAGAATTTAAATTATTTTTAGTATAATTTTAATCGGATTTCTGGAAGAATTTTTTTTAAAAATTTGATTAAAATTTCTCAAAAGAATTAAATTATTAAAAAATTTATTGATAAAATTCTTTATAAAAATTAAATTTTAAAAAACATTCTGTCACTCAATAAATTATTTTCTTTTGCATTTAAATAATTGAACATTTTTGAAAAAGTTTCACATTACACTATTTGAAAATTGTTATTTTCTATTACTTTAAATTGTCACTTTTGAAAAAAGAATTAGTTATTTCAAAAAGTTTAATTTAACTTTTTTAGGTAATTTAACGTTACAATAGAAATTCTTTCAAATCTAAGAATTTTTTTAAATTCTCAGAAATTTTCCCATATATATTCAATTATTTTTTTTAAATAAAAATATTCTGTTTATGAATTAAACTTTCTTCATAAATAATTAAATTCGTCGCAGAATTTTAATTAGTTTTAGTACAATTTTAATCGGATTTCTCGAAAAATGTAATTTTTCTAAAAAATTTGATTAAAATTTCTCAAAAGAATTTAATTATTACAAAAATTGTTGATAAAATTCTTTACAAGAATTAAATTTTAATAAATTATTAATGTACATATTTTCAAAAATCTTAATAAAATTTCACGAAAGAATTCAATAATTTTCTAAAATTTTATTAAATCCTTCTAAACAATTTTAATTAAATTCCTCGGAAGAGTTCAATTTTGTAAAAAAAATGTTAACACATATCTAAAAAAATTAATTTTTTTTTCTTAAATTTTTAATAAATCTTTTTAAATAATTCAATTTTTTTTATAAATAGTAAAATTCTTAAAATAAATTCAATTAGTTTTTTAAACAGTAAAATTCTTAAAAGAAATTCAATAATCATCAAAACAATTCCAATTGAATTTCTCTAAAAAATTTCATTATTTTCAAATATTTCTATAAAATTCTTCATAATAATTTAATTATTTCCTAAAATTTTAATAAATTCTTCGAAACATTTCAATTATTTTTATAAATAGTAAAATATTTTTCGCACTACTTGGATTATGTTTATAAATAGTAAAATCCTTTGCAGAAATTCAATTCTTTTCAATACAATTTTAATAGAATTAATCGAATGAATTTTAACCTTCAAATATTAACATAAAATTCATTTATTTTGTAAAATTTTAATAAATTCTTCGGAACGATTCAATTATTTTTATAAATAGTAATAAAATTCTTCGCAAGAATTAACACAATTTTAATAAAATTCTTCTGCATAAAATTCAATGATTGCTTTCAAAATTTTCAAATAAAATTTTTAGAGAAACTTCATTATAGTTTAAAAAAATTTTAAGAAATTCTTCAAGAAGAATTTAATTAGGATTTTTAAAAATTTTAATAAAATTCTGCGCGAGAATTCGGTTTTTTAAAATTCTTTGAAGGAATTATATTATCAAATTTTTTGATAAAATTCTTTGCAATAATTCGATGATTTTTAATACCTACATTAATTTAAAAATTGAATATATTTGAAAGAAACAATTAAAAAAAAAAGTTAAGAAACAAAAAGGCATACGAAGATTATTATATTATAGCTAAGAAAGTTAATAATATTCTGTTTCACTAAAAATATACTCTGACAATGAGTAAATTAATGAAGCATGAAATATTGAACGTAAATGAAAATCCCAACATCTGTTAAAATTTATAATTTATGTTTTACTATTGGCTTTCAAGTCAACTGTGTGAAATCCACAAATGAGCTAATTATTATTAATCTTATATGTACGTTGTTCGTGGTTTTTTCCCGAGTACCTACGTTATAATTTAAACAAGTAGTTTGTAGCTTGTAAATAAACAATCGTGTGTTTACTGCAGTTTGGAAGTGGATTCAAACACGAAGAGTTGTTCGGTGTATTATTGACAGGCGATACAAGCAAACCAATCAACCATTTAAATTTAATTAATTATCAGGATAATTGAACTTTCAGCTTTCAACAGTCGGGCCGCGGGCGATTAACGTGAAACGTAATTCGAAACGATAATGTCAATCGTGTGTATCAAGCTCTCAAGCACAATTGCCGAGTCAAAATAAACGGATATCATATAAATCGGTAAATAATTAACAGTTATGATCTGGTTCAATGGTGATGCTTTTTACTTGCCTTCGATCTCGTTATAGTTGCCAGAATCTTAGCAAGTCGACAAATGTTCCAGTCCCATATTTCCCCGGGGGGTCAAATCTGTAATTTTATCTTAACTTTTCTGCTAAACTTAACATTCTCAAAACTTTTCTAGCTTTCGACTATATACAATACGTCGAAGTTTTATCTCTGAATAATAATTCAAAAATTTTCATTTTTCACGTATAGAGCATCGAGTGAATACATTTAAGATAAATCTGGCAACATTAAAAAAGTTTAGTCGACATTTTGGACCTGCCATTTTGAATTTTTTGAAAACGGACATAAAATTCGAATTCAGTTACTCAAAAAAATCCACAAGAAATAAATTTCAATCGTATTGCATTAATCTTGAAATTGCCCGCCATATTGGATCCGCCATTTTGGATTTTTAAGATCTGACGTCAAACTCATTATCGCAACGACTTTGAAAACATCCGAGTAACGAGTTTTTTTAGCGAATGTGGCGAATTTCCAAAAAAGAAAAGTATTATTATTATTGAAAATAATTGAATTCTTGTGATGAATATTGTTATTGATGAAAATTATTGAATTTTGCAAAAAAATTTATTTAAATTCTACAAAATAATTAAATTTTCAGGAATAATTTTCGTATTTATCGACATAATTGAATTCTTTTAAAGAATTATTCTGCAAATAATTATTTTGTAAATAATTGAATTCTTTTGGAGAAATTTATTGAAACCTACAAGAATAATTGCATTTTTTCAAAATAATTTAATTATAAAATTCTTTCTAAAATTTCTGAATTCGATCAATTTTATTATAAAATATTTGAAACTAATTGAATTTCTGAGATGAATTTTATTATTTATGAAAATATTTTAATTTTTCCAAAGAATTTAAAAAAAACATTTTTTTAAATAATAATTAATTTTTCAGCAATTAAAATCAAAATTTTTAAGAATATAATTACATTTTTTGTGATCAATTTATGTAAAATTGTGTAAAAAATAATTTAACAGCTGCTAAGATATTTATTAAAATTTTCTAAAATAACTGAATTCTTCAAAAGATTTTTACTATTTATGCAAATAATTTAATTATTGCAAAAAAATTTTCTTAGAATGTTCAAAAAGAATTCAATTTTGGTGAAAAATTTTTATCTTTTTGAAAATAATTGATATTTTCACAAGAATTTTATAAACATTGTTTCAAATACATAATTTTTTTGTATAATATATTAAAAATTAAATTCTTATTTTAATTAATTGAATTCTAGTGAAAAATTCTATTTCGAAAAATAATTTAATTTTTCGATTTCTTCATTTAAAATAGTAAAAAATAATTGAAATTTTTCGATGACTTTTATTATTTATTAAAATTGAATTCCTGCAATGAATTTTATTATTTTTGAAAATAATTGAATGGTTATTAAGAATTTTATTTATATTTTAAAAAATAATTAAATTCCAAAGAAGAATTTGATTATTTACAAAAATAATTGAATTATTGCTAAAAATTGTATTAATGTTTCCAAAAATAATTAAATTTTACAAAATTTAAAAAAATTTTTACAAAAAGCTATGAAAATACCGGAAAATAATTAAATTTTCGCGGAATAATTTTGTTATTTATAATTCAGTTGTTTCCAAAAATTTATTTATGTAAATATTTTAATTCTTGGGAAGAATTTTATTAAAATCTATAGAATAATTGATTTATTTAAAAAAAATGTAATTAAAATTGTATTTAAAATAATTTACTTCTGTCTTACAATTTTATTAAAATATTTTTGAAAATAATTGAATTTTTGCAAAACATTTTAATATCTTTGAAAAAAAATTAAATTCTTCCCAAGAATTATAAAAACTTTTTTTAAAATTGTTTTTTTCTAGGAATCGAAATTAAAATTTTTAAGAATAATGACATTTTTTGTCGCAATTCCTATAAAATTGTATTAAAAATAATTGAAATCCTGCGATGAATTTAAATATTTATGAAAATAGTTGAATTATTGCAAAAAAAATTTATTAAAATATTCATAAAGAGTTGTATTTCTGTGCAGAATTTTGTTATTTATGAAAATAATTGAATTCTTGATAATCATAAATAGATTTTTATAAATATTGCTTTAAGGGAATTTGGACCATTATGACGTCACAACTTCAAATCTAATGCTTAGAATACATTGTGACGTCAAAATAGTTCAAATTCCCTTAAATAATTGATTTTTTCAAAATATAATAAATATTTTAAAAATTTTATTTTAAAACATTGTTTTTCGTGGAAAACTTTATTTGTGAAAATAATTGAATTTTCGATTAATTAATTAAAAATAATATTAATAATAATGGAAATTCTTCGATGAATTTTATTATTTATGAGAAAACTTGAATTCTTGTTCAAAATTTTTATCAAATGTTTTTTTAAAAAATTGAGTTTTATTCAAAAAGTTATTATTAATGAAAATATTTGAATGTTTGTAAAGTGGTGTATAGAAATTTTGTTGAATAATTGATTTTTTTTTAAAAATGGCTTTTTAAATTAGTGGAATTATTTTTCTTTAAATTAATTGAGTGTATTATTTTTAAATTAGTTGAATTATTTTTTTTTATAATTGAATTGTGTTAAAGTTGAATTGAAATAATTTTTGAGACTGGTTTTTTTTTATTTCAAGTATTAGGAAATTTAAAATAGTGGAAATTTTCAAAAAAACCAGAAATAGTAGTTTTTAGTGGCTGAAATCTAAAAAAAATTACTAAAATTGTAGCATAACGTAAAAAAGTCGCAAGTAGGTTTTAGTAGTTGAGTGTGAACACTCTAAATCTGAATTAGTAGAAAGTTACTAATGAAATGATGAAAAGTCGTCCACTAAATGATTTAGTAATAATTCTACTAACAATTAGTAAAATTTTACTAATTGTTAGTAGAGCGTTACTAATTGATTAGTAGAATTCTACTAACAATTAGTAGAACTGTTTTATTAATAGTCGATAAAACAGTTTTACTAATTCATTTAGTGAAGAAGTGATACTTTCAATTAGTAGAATTCTACTAAAACATTAGTAGAATTTTACTAAAAATTAGTAATATTCTACTAATTAAAAAGGTGAAAAGTCGTTCATGAAAACTACTAAAAATTAGTAAAATTTTACTAATTCTTAGTAGAATTCTACTAATTCAGATTTAGAGAGAAGATATGGGTCGAGATTAGTTCAGTAAAAGAATTAAAAAAAATAAGTGTAAATTTCTAATAAATAGTGAAATATTAAAAATGATTATCAGAAATAGGGAAAAATATATGGAGTAGTAGTCAGCCCCACTCAATAAATTACACGTTGAGTAGAGGAAGAACGCGCGCGAATGAATAATAATAGTTACGTATCAGTTATCGAGCGACAAAGCGAGGAAAATCTATAGGGATTTGAGGAGGAACGGGGAGTGTGAAGTTGGTTTGACTGTTGGTGGCTGCACATTGACACATCGCCACAAAATTAACACATTCTTCTCACTCCCCCGGAAGCATGTCGACAATCACGAAATAATGCGTCCTGTACTAGCGGCCAAACGGTCCAAATGTGTGGCTACTGTTGTGGTCTGTTATAACCCATTCCCCAAAACTCCAACTCTCCCCCTACTCCCTCAACGCCATTAGAGACGTACCAATACGTACAACTGGTCATTCCACTTGCTATTGGTTGACAATTATTAGCGCCGTTTACTGCGATTTTAGCCTGCTTTAGTCTGCTTTAGCCGTGATAATATTCCCGTGTCGTGCGAATCGCTTGCCCGCAACTAGCGACAACTAGCGACAACTAGCGGCCGCCACTCAGCGAATCACACATTTTAGAGTTGCTCTTTAATCGCCAGTAAATATTTCAATACTCCATGCGCGGAGTTGAGTTATTTCCCGTGGTATAATGGCGAAATGTCACTCTCACACTACAAGACTGCATTAAGCTAAAAGTTCACCTCATGGAGATTATATTTCTATTAATGGTGGGATTCATGGTTTAGTCAATTTTAGTAATCGCGATGCGCATTGATTTATATATGCGTCGAACGGCTTCCATCGCACGGTAAGGCGATATGTTTGTGTTTGTCACGATATTCCATTTTTTATTCTCTTACTTCATCAACAGCAACTGTGTTGAAAAAAAAGTCTTCATTTCGCATTTTATTTTCGAACCGTTGTTTGAATATTTTTTTCCATGTATGGAAATATTTACGGTGTGTAATATATACAACCAATATCATAAATGCCTTCCTTCCTTCCTTCCTTTCTTCCGGTTTGGACAACTTTTTGAAAAGTGGTGTGCCTTCTATAAGAATTTATTAAGTCTATGGCGTATGATGATTGAGATTCGCCATAGACTTAATAAATTCTTATAGAAGACGCACCACTTTTCAAAAAGTTGTCCTAACCGGAAGGAAGGCATATATGATATTGAGTGTACAACAAAAAACAATTCAGAGTTGCCACAAATATTTAATTTTTCCCTGATTTCCAGACAAAATTCTCACTTTTTCCCTGACCATAAAAAGTATTCTGATTCACTCTAAAAATTATTATAGATACTCAAAAAAATGTTCTATTAAATTTATTTACAAATTCCATTAATTGTAAAATTATTCAAAAACATCAATAACTTTTTTAATTAAGTATTTAATTATAACTTTTCCACGGGAATTAAAATTCTTCAGAACATTCAAATTCAAACCTTTTTAAAACTCAACAATTTATAAGAATATTATTACAAAACATAATTCACCTTCTTCATGTTTTGTTATAATTTAAATAACCATGAAACTTTACAACAAAAATTTAATTATTTACAACAATCCTAATAAAATCCTTCGCAAGAATTCAATTATTTTTAAAAGCAGTAAATTTTCTCAAAAAAAATTAAATTATTAAATTTCAAAATATTTGAAAAAATTGTAATAGAATTCGTTGCAATAATTCAATTATTTTCATAAACAATAAATCGATTATTTGGTAATTTCATTTTTTAATCAATTTTTATTAGAAAATTATAGAAAAATTCAATTATTTAAATCGAAAAATAAATAATTTATTAAATAATTAAATGTTTGTTAAAATTGAATTCTCATAAAGAATTTTATCAACAAATTTTTAAATAATTGAATTCTTTAGAAAAATTTTAATAAAATTTTCAAGAATAATTACATTTTTCGAGGAATTTGATTTGAATATTGTATCCAAAATTAATAAAAATCCTGCGATGAGTTTTATTATTCATGAAAATAATTCAAAAAAATTTCCAAAAATATGATTAAAATTTTTCTAAAATAATTGAATTTCGGTAAAGAATTTTATTATTTATAAAAATAATTCAATTCTTGTAAAGAATTTTGTTAAATTTTTTTTAAATAATTAATTCATGCGACGAATTTTATGAAAATCTTTTTAAATAATTATTGATATTTTTCAAAAAAATGTTATAAAATGTTGTATATTAAATAATTGAACTCAAGTGAAAATTTTATTATTTACGAAAATAATTGAATTATTTCAAAGAAATTTATTAAAAATTTCATAAATTATTTAAGTTCTGTGAAATTTTAACAAGAATTTTATTCCAGTTTTTAAATATATTTTAATTTTGAAGAAGAATTGTATTATTTTAAACAATAATTGAAATTTTGAAGAGAATTTAAAAAACTTTTTTTAAATAATTGAATATTGATGAATTTTTATTATTTATAAAGATAATTGAAATTATGACAAAATTTTTTTAAATATAATTGAATTTCTGCGAAGAATTTTATTACTTTTGAAAATAATTTATGTCTTTCAACGAATTTTATTCAAGTTTATAAAAATAATTGAATTTCGGTAAAGAATTTTACTATTTCCAAAAATAATTGAATTCTTGAAAAGAACTTTGTTAAATTTTTTCCAATAACCGAACTCTTGCGACGAATTTTATAAAATTCTTTTTAAATAATTGATATTTTTCGAAAAATTATTTGATTTTTTTATATTAAATAATTGAATTCCTTGTAAATTTTTCCAAGAATTTTATTAAAGTTTCTAAAAATAATTGAATTTCGATGATGAATTTTATTGTATCTATAAAGATAATTGAAATTTTGACGAGAAATTAAAAAAAATTTTTCAACATAATAAAATTTTGGAGAAAATTTTTTTTATTTTTAAATATATAATTAAAATGACCAGAATTTTTTTAATTTTTGAATATAATTGAATTTCTGCGAAAAATGTTATTACTTTTGAAAATAATTGAATTTCTCTAATTATTTGTAACTTTTGTAAAATTAAATTCTTTTTAGCATTTTTAACTAAAATTCTTTTATCAATCTAGTATTTATGAAAATTGTAAAAATTATTCATTACATAATTTATAAGTCATAATTTTAGGATAGTTCTTCAAAAATTAAGTTCTTTAAAAAGAAATTATTGTCTGCAATAGAAAAAATTCAAAGTTTTTGTATTAAAATTCGTGGTTATTTTTATAGTTTACGAGGCAAACAAAAGAACATCAAAATTTTTGAGTTTTTTCATGAATTTTTGAAATTTGATTTTTTCCAGTACTTTTACTAAAAATCCCTAACTTTTCCCTGACCAATTTTATTTTTCCTGACCTGTAAACCCTGCAATTAAATTAAAAAGATGTTAATTCACAATAAGAAATAAAATAATCAAAGTATTGTGAAAAAAAATTTAGGTTATGTTACCCATATGGTATTGCTCGAATATAGAAACAGCCTACCCAGTGGGCAAAAAACCATCATTTGTTTTAAAAACGTTCCAAAAACGTTTTTAGAACGTTTCATGTCTGCCAAATAATGTTCCAAAAACGTTCCATTGCTTTTAAACAGTTTTTGAAACATATAACGTTTTTGGGATGTTAATTGGCAGTCATGAAACGTTCTAAAAAAGGTTTTTGGAACGTTTTTAAAATAATGATGGTTTTTTGCCCACTGGGTAACAGTTATAGGGTATTTTAACTATATATACCATACAATGAGAAACTTTTACTAACATTTCTTTTTATATAGAGACTAAAATCCTTCGCCATACTTCGAAAACACTGTCGAAGTGGCTTGGAATAATATTTTTTTTTTGAAAAGTGTATATAGGTATAGCATAAAATGTCCTTCCGTATAATACATGAAGCGTTGCGTCGGTATACGGTGGAAATAACTAGAGTATGAATATTGCAATAATGATTATAAAGAATATGTTAATAACCAGAATAAATACGATAAGAACCATCACTAAAGTTAAAGTAATGATTATTAATAAGTATGTATTAAAGGACAAGAATGATAATCTGAACGTTCATTTCACTCTCCTTCCATCTTCCTCCCGTGTGCAGGATAAAGTTTAGGCCTTCGCTCGCTGCAGTATATCAACAATGATAGTTATACACGTACGTTATAATCGTAAATTAGCTGCGGCAACATAATATATTCGTGGGCTGGTTGGTTCGCGCGTATCTGTTTTATGCGGTTATTATATATGACAGCACCAGTCATACCTACCGACCAACCTCCTTCTTCCTTTTTCCTTCTTCTCTACACACCACTCTTTCTCTTTCTCCTTCTTCTTCTTCTTCTTCTTTATCATTCACCACTTTTTGCTCTCTTTTTATTTTTCGTTTATCGCAAAATACATCTCCTACCGCCTTTTCGTGTCTCGCATAATTCGTCACAAAAAAACAAACAACATTATTCCAATATAGCATATAATGCGCGTGAAATTTAGGCCCTACTTTAAATTCGTGCGTTGCAAAAAGTGTCTCATTTTGAGACGATTTGTCCTCATATATTTGAAACACTTGTGTCACGTTCTTATTTTTTTTTTTTTATCGACATTAGATACAGAATCAGAAGAAAATAGAAGTTTGAATATTAAATATTAATTTAAATAGTTCCACGTATATTATTCGGGTAAATAAATATTAATACCATTGTTGAAAGAAAAACATTTAAATTTTCTAACATTTTAATTTTTAAACATTTAACATGCCTCGGATCTACTTTAAAGAGCAAAAAAAATTGCTTTTGTCGATTAAAAGTAGAAGAAAAGTAAAAAAAAAAGTCGTTTCTTTACATCAGTGTTGTCGCAAAAAATTCAGATTATTCAAAACTTGGATAATTTTGCTAAATATTTAAATACTTCTTGAACTTCTTGAACTCACAGGAAATGAATTTTGAAAAATTTCAACTTCTGAAATTTAATAATTTCTAAAAATTAAAACTATAACCCTTCCAAAAATTTAATTATTTTCTACAATTTTTAACTAAACTTTCTTACTAAATTGTCTTTATAAATTTTTAATTATTTTTTGCAATTTCTTCGAATAATCAATTATTTAAATACAAAAATTCAATTTTTTGTAATAATTTAAGACCATTTCATTTTTCTTATCAAAGACATTAATTAAAGTAGAATATTTTCAAAAATTAAAATAAAGAAATTCGTAAAATTAACTTTTTTCAAATGTTTCTAAACAAATTTTGTTGAAAAAGTTTAACAATTAAATACAATTAACAAAAAGTTTCCAAAAATTGAAATTTGGTAAAATCTTATAAAAAGTAATTTAAATGAAGGGTATTTTGAACCATTATCACGTCACAATTGTAGAACACATGCTTTACACAATTGGTGACGTCATAATTTTTTGAAAAGAATTAAAGAATTTTTGTATAATGTAAAAAAAATTTCTTGAAGAATTTTAATGGCAAATTTTGAATATATATTAGAAATTTCTCGCAAACATTCAATTATTTTTGTCAAGAAAAAAGAAATGTCCACAGAAATTTAATTATTTAGATCAGAATTTTCCTAATATTTTTCGAAAAAAATCTATTATTTAAATATAAATTTTTATATAATTCTTTGCAAGAATTTAATTATTTTTTTAAATATCAACAATAATTATTGTTGCAAGAATTCAATTATTTTAAAAATCTATATATTAATAAAGTTCATGATCCGGTAATCTGTTTGCAGTTTAAAGTTAGTTGTTATTTTCCTTTTTGTTTCTTAACTTTTTTTTATAATTTTTCTTTTCCTCTATTTTTAATTTTAAAATTAATGTATTGAAAATCATCAAAATTATTGCCAAAAAATTTATTGAAAAATTTCATAACAATTGAATTACTTCGAAAAAAGTTATTAAATTCTCCAGAAGATTTTTATAAAAATTTTTGTAAAATCCTAATTAAATTCTTTTGAGGACTTTCTTTGATTTTTTTTTAACTAATGGGAGTTTCTTTAAAAATTTTAATTAAAAATTTTGAAAGCAATTGGATTTTATAAAGAAGAATTTTATTACTATTTCTAAAAATAATTGAATTGTTCCGAAAATTTTAGAAAATAAATGAATTTTATGTAATTTTATATTTGAAAATTAAAATTCTTTCGAGAAATTAAAATTGTTCTGAAAATAATTAAACTTCTGCACAAATTAAATTTTACATTCTTTCTGCGGGTAGAAGGCAAAGAATTTAATTCTAAATATTTAAAACGATTAAAAGTTGCGTTTGAATAAAAATTACAATTTTCTGTCAATAGGAAACATTTGTTAAATTTTAGGTTATGTTACATTAAACATGAGACAAACTTTTGTTCCAATTATTTGTAGGACTTTTACTTAAGGATTGTCACCTGTAATTTTAAGGAAATGAGAGAAACTTATAAAAATTTGACCGTTTGTTCTTTAGATTATTTTTGAAACATGATTTTTTCCGAATTTTTTATATTTTTTTCTTAAAAAGAAATATATTTGCAATTTAACAATATTCTTTAGTAATAAGTTAATAATTTTCATGTTTCTTTTGTATTATAATTATATTTTACATTTTTCGATAATTTTCGTGTTGCCAACAGTAAAAAATTTGAAGTTAACGTCTAACAATATACCAGTCGTACCAACCATAAGTCGAGTATGTATTGTCATGATTTTTAACACAATTTCGGAAATTTAATTAAATGTATTTTTTAATTTCTGAATATTTAACAAATTTAGCATTAATTTTCACATCTTTTTTTAATGTTTTATTCTTTTAATAAAATAAATATGGTTTTTTGATTAAAATTGTGAAATTGAAATTTGTTTTTGAGGTTGGCAAATACGCAATATGTTACATTAAAGCAATGGGAACGATCTCTTTGCCCCTCACCACTCCTTCGACAATCATTAAAGTGGAATGTTATAAAAAAAAAATTGAATATGGGAAATGGACTGAAAGAACCTAGGTTCAAATTGAAAGGCAACAAAAATTAACTTTGTAGGTGGCACACGTTGTATGGCGTTTAACATATTGGACTCACTTTGAGTTACAACAAAAATGAATCCAGGTTTTTTGTGCGAAGAAGTGTAAAAATTGGATTTAATATTAGAACATAAAAAGTGAAGTTGAACATAAAAAGTGGGAAGTGTGATAATGTAGGAGGGAGAAAGTGCGACATGGGAAATGGGACAATTGCGGAATGGACCCCCAACAGGTTGCGTATTCGTGAGGAGACTAGCGTGAATAAAGGTGATATCAGTTTATGAAGCAAGGTATTTATCCCCGAGGGGGTGTCACGTTTCAGACAGCGGGTAAGCAAAGAGGTGAGGCTCTCGATTAATTAATATTCCATAATGAGGATGTGAGGCTCGTGGCTGTTCGGTCCACAGGAACCCCCGAGTATATCACGAAACTCTTTATGATTTACAGACGGAAGGGATCGTCGCATATAGCATATCGTCTTGTCCGATACCAACTGTGAGCCATTAAAATATTACTGAACATGAAGAGAGCCCCTTCGGGAAACTATGTGTTATGCTTCTTGGTTGTAAAGCACTTTGCTGTGCGACTATATACACACACAAACACACTACATGCGAGAGCTCGCTGTGGCAAATTATTTGTTGCCGGACGCGAATTAAGAAGTCTTGGGAGAAGAATGCCTGGTGAACCTTATGAGGTTTGCGTTTCCCCACCCCTTGAGAAGGTTACAGCGCTTTACACTGCTTGTAAATTCACTCTAGACTTTCCGCTCATTGGGAATTATTAGTCTGGCATTATCTTTTTATGCTAAAGCACCAATGTTATTTACTGCTTAATATGTTGCCAGCGAAGAAGTTGTAAGACTACCTTATGGCAAAAACTGGACTCTCCTGGCACTCTCCAGTGATATGTAAGTTAGTATCCAAGCGGGTTTTTACTAAGAAATCCAAGTCAAATTCAAACGATGAGAGTTATTAATGAATTGCTTCTTGTCGTACTGAAGCTTCATTAAAGTAGCGCATACACTTGTCAAAAAAAAACCCTCTTAACAAAAGCGCACAAATAGAAAGATTCTAAAAATTTAATAAACTGAGGATTAGTGGCTATCTAGACAAAAATATTCAAAGAATACTTAATAACTACAAATACTAATGTGGCAAGATTCTACGGTTTGCCTAAAATTCATAAAGATAATTGTCCCCTAAGACCGGTCGTTTCAACAATCAATTCTCCCACATATTTTATGTCAAAAATTTTAACTAATTCTTTACCAAAAACTTCCTCATATATTAAGAATTCTCTTACATTCAAAGAAGAAATTTAAAAATTAAAAATACCAGATGATTATGTAATAATGTCTCTTGATGTTTCTTCTCTATTTACAAATGTACCAGTTGAATAAATGAAGGGAAACGTTGGTGAAGTTTACAACGTTTATAGTCAACGATTTCTGAAAAACTGTATTTTTTCAAGCAAATCGACGTTGAAGGGAATTGAGAACAGGTGGCCACGTATTGAAAAAGAGACAAAAATTGCGATGTTGAAGTTCACAACGTTTATCAACGAAAACAAATTCTTTAATGTTAGGAAAATATTATTTTTAATTGTATATTTAATTATACAACAATTATTATCAAAACATAAAGATCAGTATCTTTGTTTAAATATTTTGCTGTAAAAATTGATGCATTATTTTTAAATAATTTACTTAGTGAACAATTTTTTTCGTTGATCAACGTTGTGGACTTCAACTTGGTAAAAATTCCTAAAGATGAATTTAAAAATTGCATAGTTTTCCTTATGAATAATATGTATTTTCAGTTTGATAATAAATTCTAATAGACAAAAATTTGGTACCCCAAATGGGATCTTCTGTCTCTACGGTCTTGGTGCAGACATAGTCATGCAGGATTTAGAGGAACATGTTATTCATAATCTAGACTTTCAAATTATCTCCTATATAGAAGATATGTAGATGACACATTTTTATGTCTTCCTAAAAATAAAAGCTCAGTGGTTATTGCGGCCTTCAACTCTTTTCACAATAGATTACAGTTTTCACATGAAATTGAAAATAACAAAGAACTAAATTTTTTAAACTTGAAAATCATTAGAACTAATAAAAAATAACATTATTAAAGATTGGTTAAGAAAAGATACCTTATCTGGAAGACTTTTAAATTATCTCTCGAACCACCCAGTACAATGAAGCAAATCTCAGTAAACGTTTATTTGCTGAAATGATTTTTATAAAAAAAAGAAAAGGATAAAAGTTTAAATACCCAGCTGAAAAAGTTCTATAGAATTTCACTAGAATCATTCTATAGAATCGTTCTATATGAATTCTAGTGAATATTCTATAGAATTTCTACGTAAATTCTACTAAATTTTAGTGGTTTTTTAATTAGAAGGAATATAAATTTCGTAAAATAATTTTTTTAACAAATTTAGTAATTTTTAAATAGAAAGACTTTAAATTTGTGAAATAATATTTTTCAACAAATTTTAGGCCAAAATAATTGTTTATATCCTTTAAATATATAAAATTCATTGAACTTCGTAACCATATACATAACTGTAATGTTAAAAAAATTATTTTACGAAATTTATATTCCTTCTAATTAAAAACCACTAAAATTTAGTAGAATTCACGTAGAAATTCTATAGAATCATTCTATTGAAATTCTATAGAATATTCTCTAGAATGTATATAAAATGATTCTAGTGAAATTCTATAGAACTTTTTCAGCTGGGTAAGATGACAGATTTGGATAATTTTGATGAATCGTATGAAATGATTTTGGACTTTATTTCAAAGCAATAAATATACTCATTTCTTATATTCTCTGTTCTTGTATTGTTTTGTTGTTGTAAGAGGACAATAGTATTTGGAGCTCAGTTGATGTTGTGACTTGATAGCCGACACAAGTTAAATTTTATTTAATTTTACTCGTCTGTCCACGTTTAATTTAATTTATTTGCTTGTGTTTTATTATTACATTATTATTTTTTTAAGTCTTGTGTGATAATAATGTTTTGTCTATTCATGGATTTTAATTTTTTGTAATTTTTGTGAATGGATTTGTTCTTTGTTGTTGGTTCGTAATTTTGTTAATTTCTTATTATTTAATTTTCAAAAAATTTTATTTTTATCATTTTTTATCATTTTATAATTTTTTTATATTTAATTCTATTACTTAATTAATTTTATGAATTTAAAATTTTCTTTTATATATTAACTTCAAGTTATTAGTAGTTCGAATTTATTAATTACTTGAATTTTGATTTTCACTCTATTATTTTTCTATTTTAGTTATTATTGACTCCAATTCCTATTGTTTTCCAACGTTTTTTGGGTTTCACGTAATATTTGACAAATTTTATTTTGTTTTTATGCCGATTTTTATATTTTTATGACGATTTGAAAAAGATGATGTAAACAATTAATATCACTGATTTATTTCGGCAAGAAATTTCAAACTCTTATTATTTTGTATTTATTATAATTCATAATATTGTATTAATTTGTAAATCACATTTTTAATTTTTATATTATTGTTTGATAGACTTCCTGAAGAGAAAAAATCGTTGAGATTTTGAAACTTTGAAGAACTATATAAAATAACATTTGGTCCGAATGAATTCGTTTTTATTTACCTTAGAAAAATTGTATCTTCTAACGCATGTTGAAAAACTAAAGAACCGAAATTTTTCTATATTATAATTTTTGAATAATCGAAATTTCGTAAAATTGAATATTAAACAAATATATTTGCAAGGAATGATCCCAAAGTTTTGAAAGTTCCAATGAATGAAATATTTTTTATTGTCGGTATTTTAATGAATTACTAATCATAAAAAAATTTAAAAACTAAAATTTTACCTTTACAAACTCAATAATTAATTTTTTCGATAGTGAAGCAAAATAATTACAAGAAAAATTTAATTTTTAGAAGAAATAAATCAATTTCGTTCATTTGAACGTTCAGAACTTTAGGATCTTTGCAAAGAACATGTTCCAAAGTTTAAAAAATAGTTGATTTAGAGAAGAATTTGGTTAAAAATTCTAGAAAGTAAAAATTGAATGGAATATCTTTCACCTATAAATTTATACATTATAAGAATTTGATTCTACTATGTGTTCATTCTCATGTTTTGAATCTGTTTACAAAAATGTTAGCTCGTTATGAAATATTTGAAGAAAAATTATTAATCTCCATACGGTAATAAATTCTCTCTCTCTCTCTCTTCTGCGCTTACATTATAAGTGGATATTTTCTTTATTTTAAATTTTAATTGGTAAACGAACTAATGTCTTGTTTATAGAAAAGAGCGACTCATAACTTATTGAAACAAGTGAAATATCTGATTTATTCGCGTTTCGATAAAGTTTCAAAAAAAAAATCAAAAACATTTAGTGTTTTCTTGAAAGGATAATTTTTTCAAGCCTCTTAAATAAACTGGTACTTATTACCATATGAACATGCGAGAAATCTACAATCTCGTAAAAGCCACCGAGAGAGAGAAAGACAGTAAAATTAATTCAAATCCAGGCCCAATAAAAAAGTCAGACAAATTCCTAAATGAGTGATATTGATCTTGCGAAACACGATAATTATCTCTACATGTATAAAACGATTTGTTTCAAGTGGTGTTTCAACACCCGACCTAATAGTTAGATGAGTGTCAGTTAATGAATTATCTTCGCATTGGAATGATTTAAAAAACACATAAAACGTTGAAAGATGAGTCGTCCACTCTGGTACTGATATTACGGGGTCTGTTTTTTGCAGATGCAACTAACCTGGAGACATCGTCACGTCTTCTTCTGTTGGGAGGACTCACAATCAATGCCGTGGGCATTCCAGGGGCGACTGGCTAATAAATAAATCGAACTCGAGCGTTGACAGTGTCGCGAGTCCAGAGAGAGAGAGTCTCGCAAAAAAAACTGCAAGACAATTAATAATTGGAAACGTGCGTTGCTAGCCAATTTGTCGACATAAGATTCCGTTGCGCGAATGCTTCGCGTGACGTTAAACCGCTTTTTGACCGGCAAAGTGACCACTCATTACTCCATTTTATTTGCAATCAGAGTATGCGAGTTCTTCGACGCAACTCCTTATATTAAATTAATTTACTGATTTATCTAGTCTCTTCCATAAGTGGATAGGAGAATTTTTTTTTGAGATCTGTACAATGAGCAGGGCGCAGGGTTGCCACGCAACCTGAAAACCTGGAAATGTCAGGGAATTTTAGAAATCTTGAAAAAAGCTGGAAAAGTTAGGAAATTTTTATCGAAATCCTGCAAAATTGTTCTTTTCTATAAAGTTATTCATGAAATCTAATTTTAGACATTGAAATATTTAAAAATTAATTATTCAATATTAGAAGAATTGGGATTACAATTTTTATTAGTAGATTCATTTCAAAATGTTTCAATATACAATTTTAGAAATTGTCGATTTTAAATTTAAAATTTTAAATTTTAATTTAAAAACCATGTCGAATAACTTATTTACTAGATTAAAATTTTAACGTCTGTCAAAATTTTAACCTAGAAAATAAAATAATTTTGACAGACGTTAAAATTTTAACCTAGTAAATAAGTTATTCGACATGGTTTTTGCATTTAACGAATAAATTTTTGTAAGAACTGATATTCTCAAAAAGATTATTGGTCTAGGACTTTGGAAATATGTAAAAAGTTGTAAAATTTGAATATTCAAAATTAATCTTCTATTACAATTTTCAATATTTTTTAACGGAAATTTTTTTCTAAGCTTATTTTATAGTTTTAAACAACCTCTCGCATGGATTTGCAAAAATATGCAATTAGTGAAAAGATAAAAATTCTAACCTCTTCAAAAAATTAAAATTTTAAATTTTTGACCATCCTATATATTTTAGGGTTAAAAATGGTGCAAGAAAAAAAATATAACCTACTTTAATAACTCAAATTTAAAGGGGTCAAAGTTGGGGGTGGTGCCTCCCCTTAACTAAAAAATACTAAAGCACGAAGATTTTTAAAACATTAAAATATTTCAAATTCTTCTCAAATTAGTTAAATTTTTGAATATAATAATTGATTATTCAAAATAATGGATTTACAGAAGAATTTAAGTCGAAAACACTTTAAAAAAATTAAATTTTGAAGCAATTACGAATGTATTTGTAGAAAATCAATTTATTTCGAAAAATTTTAATAGTATCCTTGGAAAAATTTCATTTACTTTCAAAAACTTTCCTCTATTCAATAATTTTCATTGTCTACTACTTTAATAAAATTTCCTGAAAGAATTTAATTATTTAAACAAATTTTTTAAATTTAATTACTTACAGAAATTGTATTAAAATTCTGTAGAAAAATTCAATTATTTTCAAGAATTTTCATAAGATTCTTTGCATAATTCAATTATTTCGAGGAATTTTAATAAAATGCTTGACAAATTCAATTATTTTCAGGAATTTTAATAAAATTCTTTAAAGAAATTTAATTATGTTCAATACAATTTTAAACAATTATATTTAAATTTCTCGAGAAATGAAATTATTCTTAAAAATTTTCATTAAAATTTGTCAAGAGAAGTCAATTTATTATTAAAAAATTTGCAGATAAAATTCTTTATGAAAATTCACTTTCAAGAAATATTCAATTGTTTAATATAATTGTGTTATTTAAATAATTGAATTTTTGGAGATTTTTCTAATAAATATTGATTTAAAAATAAATTTCAGGTAAAATTAACATTATATCATTGAATATTAAAAGCAATATAGCATGAATATTTAGAAATAATTGAATTTTTTAAGATGGTTTCAAATTAAAATCTTTGAAAACTTAAATTTTTCATATTTTTAATTAACAATTCTGTAGAATTTTTTCAAAAAGTTTAATTGTATTTTCTTTCAATTACTATTATTATTTTTATTTTCTAATACATATCTAATTGAAGAATTTTCTAAAAATCTTCGAAAATAATTGCATTGTTGTGGAAAATTTTTATATTTTTGTAAATAATTGAAATCTTCCAAGGAATTAAAGAAAACCTTTGTTTTAATATCTAATTGATTTTTTCGAGAAATTAAAATCAAATTTTTAAGAATAATTACATTTTTAATAATTTCCTGCAAAATCGTATTAAAAATAATTCAAATTTAGCGATAAATTCCATTATTTATATGAAAAGAATTCAATTATTACGAAGATTTTTATTAAAACGCTTGAATAAAATTGAATTCATGTTAAAAATTTCGTTATTTATAAAAAATATATCTAATTCTTATACGAAGATTTTGACACACAATTTTGTAAATAATTGAATTGTGTTTGGAAATATTATGAAAATAGTAGATATTGAAAATTAATTAAATGAGAAAATTGGATTAGAAAAAGAAATTAAATCTTACAAATAATTCTATTAAAATATTAGACAATTGAACGTCTGTGTATTATTATATTAAATTTTTTTTAAATACTTGAATTGTTATTTATGAAAATAATTGAATTTTGCAAGGATTTTTTTTTTAAATTCATAAAAAAAATTTAATTTTTGGGAATAATTTTGTTATTCATCGATATAATTGCATTCATTCGAAGAATTATTTATGTGAATAATTGAATTCTTCTAAAGAATTTTAAAGAAGCATTTATTTTAAATAATTGATTTTTTTAGGATTTAAAATTAAATTTTTGAGAATAATTAAATTTTTTAAGTAACTAATGTAAAATTGTATTAAAAATAATTGAAGATGAATGAATTTTATTATTTTTTAAAATAATTGAATAGTTGCAAAGAATTTTATCCGAATTTCGTATTAAAACCTTTTGAAGTTGATCTATTTATAAAAATTTTAAACGCATCTCTTTTAAAATTAAATTAATTTTGAGATGTTCAGGTAAAATTTTCATTAAATAATTTCTAAGCAATAATTTTATGATAGTTGTTCCAGAATTATTATTACTATACTGCAAAGTATACTTTAATTTCCTCAAGTTTTATTACAATTTATTTATAATTGTTTATAAATTTATAATTTTACGTAATTGCATGTATTATTAATTTTTTTTGCATTTAATAATATTTCATTAAAAAAAAAGATTAAATGTATTGAGAAAATTTGAAAAATATAAAAGTTGGTAATTTGTGTTACTACTATGCAGCAAAAAGGGTTAAACCAGATTAAAGACAAAAAGTACTTTTACATACTGAAAAATTTTCAATTTACGCACATGTTGTATATAAATAAAAAAACATGCCACACATGTAAAATTAAAAATTTGGAGAAAGAACTTTGTAGGGTTATTGGAGTTGTTATAGTCTCGAGTTCCACGAAATACAGGAGTCGAATTTCGTTTGATAGTGTATATAATCTGCAATTGGCATCGGTTCATAATTCATGCGCGCTCAAGTGAAGAAGCTGCACACCGAAGGACTGCAACGAATCGAAATAGGCGCCAGACTCTTATTCATATTCTCACGTTAATGAACTCGACTCATACCATCTTGCAGTGGACACTTACAACTTATTTTTCTCCATAGTGTAAATAATATTTTACACAAATCATACAAATTTCTCCCACAAGTTCCATAAGCGATGTGTATTTATTAACACGAATTGCTAACTTTAATTACATTCCTCGGATAAATTCAAATACTTTTAAATATTCTCATAAATTTTATTTATTTTCTGCAATGAAACAAAATGTACTTTCTATTTTGATTCCGATACTGTAACGAAACAAAATTTACTTCCTATTTTGATTCTGATACTGTAACGAAACAAAATTTACTTCCTATTTTGATTCTGATAGTGTAATAATGAAATTCGGTTTTTTTTCTAGAAACAGAAGTCGATTCGAATTCTATTTCAGATTTCGTATATGTAAAAACGATATTATCTTCTGATATGTTTGACATTTGCAACAAAATTTAGGTTCAATCACACTTCTACATATGCGCAGTGTTATTTTATCAAAATTAAAACAAGAAAGAATTTTGATTTTGATATTAGAACCAAAACGAAACACAGTTGAATTTTGATTTTGATATTGGAACCAAAACGAAACACATAGTTGATTTTTGATTTTGATATTGGAACCAAAACGAAATAGAGTTGATTTTTGATTTTGATATTGGAACCAAAACGAAATAGAGTGGAATTTTGATTCTGAATCAAAACAACAAGTATTTTTTAATTTTGTTTTGATTCCGTGACGGTCCATGATTCAAATCAAATAGTGAATTATAAGCACATGTTATTGAACCAAAAAGTATTTGTATTCGAACAATCTTGAATATACCGTTCATTGTGACATACAAATCTGTCATTGATTCAATAGCATTTTTTTTTCTCCAGTGCATGATAATTATTTTGCCGTGTTATTCAATGAAGCTTGTATAATAATGCTCTTCAACCGCAGGATCGTATATAAATAAATACATCAATCGCGGGGGCATTTTTTATTCATCGATTTCTTGTGCTCATAAACCAATTTTCTTATAGTTGTCATGGCGAATTCGCAAAAGGTAATCTCAGGCGAGGTTCGGCGACGATAAAAAGTTGTCAAAGGAAGAGAGAGAGAGAGAGAGATACGATCGCGTCGCGAGAGCCGCCATTGAATCAAAGTATAAGGAGTCGACCAAGAGTTTCTGACCAAAGGCGAACCGCACACCTTTTTCCGCCAATGATTGCAATTGGAAGTGCGGTCGTGAGTGGATTTCATGTCTAACGCGAAGAAGAGGAGGCTGGACCCAAGTCCAGGGGACAGGACTGGTCTCCAGTTTGCGACTCGATAAGAAGAACAACTTGGAAACGAATGGCAAGAGACAGCTGTATAGTGAACTGATGACAGTAACATGTCAATATGGAATTGAAAAGTGGTTCAACTGTACCTGATCTTGTTCCCCCATTCCTCTCTTACATTGCGAATCGTGGTCGGAAAAAAGTCACATCTCTTACTCTCTGTCTTTGATGCGTTCACGGAAACGGTTTTCAAAGTTTCTTGATCCGGAAGTTCCCTCCCGATGGATTCAACAAAAGAATTCCATTATGAAACAGACATTGAGATGTGTAATCAAACATCTCACGCTTTCGGATCAAATGAAAAGAATTCGGCAGGGGGAAAAAAACCCCCTATACTTCAAAAATAGGTTCTCGATAATTAATTTTAAAAAAGTAGTAAAAAAATTAAGGATTGTCCAAGGAGTATAGTGAGCTAGGAGCAAAGAGATATTGTTCCCAAAATATTGCATGTTTGCAACGTCAAAAAAAATTTCAATTTCCTAATTTTAATCAGACGTGACAAATCCTTAAAGTAGTGGGATCAAAAAGTGGCTAAAATCTAAAAAAAGTAGCCAAATAGTATAGCGAACGTAAAATAGTAAATAGTAGTTTTTAGTAGATAAGTGCTACATTGACACTTTCGTCTCGACACTGAAGATAGAAAAAATTCACCCAATAAAACGAAACTGTTGAGAAAAAGATTCTCCCGACGAAATTGAGGAACATTTCGAAAATCTGGCCATCGATCAACGTCTATGGAATTAATTTGATTCAAATTCGTAAGCTCGTTGAAAAAATAGCGCCTATTCAATATAATATGAAAGGAGTAAGAGAAAAGAGCGACCGAGGGCGGAAAGTTTGAAAAATAAATAACAAGGTGCTAAGCGTTTGTGAGCAAAAAGGGTCCGAGGGGATGAGGCTCGGCTAAACCCTCCAGCTTTTCTCCAACAGATACGAACCCGTGCTTTGACACTGGTAAGAGAGTGCAAACGATAAAAAAAGAAAGAAAGAGAGAAAGAGAGAGAGAGTGATGCGCACAGGGGAGAGAAGTTACGAAGCCCTGTAACTGCGGTTGAGAGGCCTGTTTAACAGATTTAAAAAATCACCAATAACTTTGAGGGGACTTCTTTCTTCGGTGGAGTTAGCTATGTAACTACCAAACGGAGTAAGTGAAGCTGCGGGGTTGTCAGCGGAATGTCATTTTTCATTTTAATGGTGGCCCACGAGTCTCTCTCTCTTTCATCAGGGCCGCATTTACAACTGAACACTCGAATTTTTAAACCCCTTTTTCAAACCAGACCCTGCTTGTTCCATTTTTTTTTATTGTGAAACTTTTCATACCCGAAAGTTCAATGAGTAAAATCAGTATTGGAAACATGACTGCAGATCAAATGATGACATTTGACGTTAAGAATTGTTTCAAAAAATAATTTGTTTATGAGAGGAAGGTACACCTACATTTTCAACTGTATCACTGTAAAACATAAGGTGTTAAAATAACACCAGAATGGATTAAAATAATCTGCAACAGTTTAATCCCTCTAGGATTAAATTAACACCAAAAAGGATTAAAATAATCTATTTTGCTGTTATTTTTAACTGTGAATGAAATTTTATTATAAATAAAACACCGAAGTCAATGATTTGTAAAAATTCAACGAATTTACCGTCTCCAGGGAGAATAGTATAAGTTAGTTACTAACTAACTTAGTGACATAGTTACTAAATTCTTGTGTTCAAAAATTACAATTCTCTTTAAAAATAATAAAATTCTTCTCTGTTATTCAATTATTATTTAATAAAATTTTAATTAAATTCTTGTCAAAATTTCAATTATTTTCAAAAGATTCATAAAATTCCATAATTTCAACTTCAAAATCTTATTAAAATTCGTTCAAAGAGTTTAATAATTAAAAAAATCTGTTGATAACATTTTTTATGGGAATTTAATTTCAACAAACATGAAATTAAGAAATTATTTATTTTTCTATTTAAATAATTGAATTTTTGTAGAATTTATTAATAAAAATGGCTTTAAAAATAAATTTCAGTTAAAATGCTAGATTATACTTAAGTATTAAAAGCATTATAACGTGGATTATTAGAAATAATTTAATTTTGAAAAAGTTTTAAACTGAAATCAATGAAATTCTTAATTTTTTATATTTTTGACAAAAAATTCTGTAGAATTAATTCTTTTTAAAAGTTTAATAGGATTTTTATTGAAATTATTTCAAGTTTTTATTCTTCAATATATATTTAATTGCAGAATTTCCGAATAATTGAAATTTTGTAAAATTGAATTGTAAAGGAATAAATTTGAAAATTCTCATAAAACTCATCGCAGGGTTTCAATTATTTTTCATACAATTATAATTCAAATTCCTTGAAAAAAGTAATTATGTTCATGCAAGTTTTAATAAAATTTGACGAAAGTATTGAATAATAAAAAATTTGTTACGAAAATTCTTTATGAGAATTGAATTTTGAGAAACATTCAATTATTCAATAAATTATTTAGTTTTGCATTTAAATAATTAAATTCTTGTAGAATTTGTTAATAAAAATTGATTTAAAAATGAATTTCAATTAAAATTTTAAATTATAATTGAATATTAAAAGAAATATAGAGAGAACTTTTTGGAAATAATTGAATTTTGAAATTAATATTTTTAAAAAAGTTTATTTGAATTGTTTAATGTTATTTGAAGTTTTTATTTTCTAATATGCATATAATTAAAGAATTTAGGAATATTTGCAATTTTGTGAAATTGATGAATTAATTATTATTAAAAATAATAGATATAAAGTTAAATTGTAGTTAAAAATTGTAGAAAATAATAATTGAATTGAAATAATGAAAATAATTTTGAAAATATTATAATATTCTTATAATATAAAATAATGATTTTATTACTCACAAATTTTATATAAGTTTTATATCTTTATATCTTCATGTTTTATAGTTATAAAAAAAATTTAATAAACTAAAATTTCATTCAAAGTAAAAAATAACACAAAAATTTATTATTTTAATCTTTTTTTGTGTTAATTTAATCTGCAACACTTATTAATACCTCACGATTTACTGTGATAAGGAAAATATTTTAAATATTCAATAAAATTATTTTTATACCTAATTTTTACAGAGGAATTCAAAAGTCCTAAAAAAAATTGGCCAGAAACTATATTTTGACCCTATTTGAATTTTTATTTTTTCTAAAAATTGATAGATTTTCAAATCCATAGGTAATTTTGGAGAAAATATATATTTGTACCCATAAAAAAATTGCCTAATGAAAAAATTAATATTTACAAAAGTTTTACCATGTTTTCTAAATAAAACAGTTTTCAGGTTAAGAATTTAAAAAATTTAGTAATTTTTCCCGTAGAATCGAATGGCGATATTAGTTTTCGAGAAATTAATTAATTAAATTCATTTGTTTATAACAATTTTTTTAAACAAATTGTTTATTAAACAGTTTTTAATGTCGTACATGTTTCTTTAGTAATTTTTCCCGTAGAATTCAATGGCGGTATTAGTTTTTTTAAAATTAATTCGTTAAGTTTATTTGTTTATAACAATTTGTTTAAACAAATTGTTTTTTCACAATTTTTATCGTCGTACATGTTCCTCTAGTAATTTTTCCCGTAGAATCGAATGGCGATATTAGTTTTCAAGAAATTAATTATTTAAATTCATTTGTTTATAACAATTTGTTTAAACAAATTGTTTATTTTACCATTTTTTAACGTTGTACATGTTTCTTTAGTAATTTTCCCCGTAGATTCGAAAGGCGGTATTAGTTTTTAGAAATAAATTGGTTTATTTTTATTTTGTTTATAACAATTTCTTTAAACAAATTGTTTTTTCACAATTTTTAACGTCGTACATGTTCCTCTAGTAATTTTTCCCGTAGAATCGAATGGCGTTATTAGTTTTCGAGAAATTAATTAATTAAGATCATTTGTTTATAACAATTTGTTTAAACAAATTGTTTATTTTAACATTTTTTAACGTCGTACATGTTTCTTTAGTAATTTTTCCCGTAGAATCGAAAGGCGGTATTAGTTTTTAGAAATAAATTGGTTTATTTTTATTTTGTTTATAACAATATGACTAAATTTAAACAAATTGTTTTTTAAACAGTTTTTAACGTCATACATGTTTCTTTAGTAATTTTTCCCGTAGAATCGAATGGCGATAATAGTTTTCAGAAATTCATTAGTTAAGTTAATTTGTTTATAACAATTTGTTTAAACAAATTACTTTTTAAGCCATTTTTAGCGTTAAAACTCATCACTTGATCCTCTGTCTTGTTTTAAATTATGATTTTTCTGTTAATTTCATTTTTGTAACGATGAACGTTGATGGCTTATGCAAAATCATATCCTTCGTATTTTACAAATATAACAAGATGAAGAAGATGAAGGAAAAATTTTGTATTTACAGTCAAAGTATATCTGACCAATGAAGCAAAGAGTTTCTCTTAGATATAGTTATTGCAGCCCTGGTCAGACTCCCCTTGTTTATTTATTTTGCTCCATCTCTTGTATTCCCGCAGCTCATAGACCATCCTCCTCTCTTCTTCTGCTTCTTTTTCTTCTTCCTCCTTCTTTCATAAAAGTGATTCCCAATCTCTCTCTCTCTCTCTCTCTCGCTCTCTGTCTGGTGCGTTCTAGTCGCGAAGCGTTCTTTCTTTCTTTTATCTCGGTGCGAACGTCTTAATAGCCTACGGCCTCCGAAGCACCACCAGTGGTCCACGACTATCCAACCTCACCCCGTGTAGAATCTCTTCTTCTCCTCGCGGCTGACTTGCCTCGAAAAGTCTACAGAAGCTGATTTATTTTAAAGCTCAAGACTTCCTTCTTTTTATGGCAGTATATGTTCTCGTACCCTCACTATCTCCGTGAAATATCCATAGTTACCTTTATTTCAAACCCTAAAACTCGCACTAAATGCTTTCCAGACGATAAAAATGTATTGTCCACGAATAATCAAATGGGTTTCAAAGATTTTTAAAGAATTTAACTTTTGTTTTTGTCGAAACAAGAATTTTATTAGGATTTTCGACAATTGTTTATGGAAAATGTTTTATACAATATAATTAAACAGCTTGTGATTATTAGGTTCCCAGTGGTATTTTTTAAGTCCACTTTTTTCTTACATAATGTTTAACAAATCCTGGTGATAAGTTTGAGGAGTAAACTTTAGAATTTTTATAATGAATGTGACTTTTAGTTCTTACATTTGATTTTTGCTATTGAGAGATTAATTTTTGGTATTTTCTGTCTTTTTTTATTTTTATCACGCACGTGAGAACAATTGATGGAGAAAAAAGGAAGAGAGTAGAAAAGTTTTTCCTCGCAATCGGTTAAATAAAGTGTGATGAGGGAATCAATTTAACGAGACAATTTCCAAATGGATTGAGCTGATCTAATGACATTTGGACTGTGAGCAAAAGATGTAGGAGTCGAAATCTGTCAACACTCATATGTGTCACAGTGACACCCGCATCGCATGGCACAACTCCACTTGCGATGATCCAACCTGTCGCTTCTTGTCTCATGTTCCAGTGGCGGACCATTTCGTTTAGATAAGCAAAAGATAACCGGAAGCATGTATTTTATTCTCCTTATAAGCAAACATAAGAAAAAAAAAGAAATAGAAAAACAAAAGCACTTATAGACCATTCGTCATACTCAAGGGAAGCCTAGTGTTGATTGCTAGAAACACATTAATTTTTTTTTTATTTTTTTCCATAACCAAAACAATATCATCCTTTGCTTATATGTGCTGCTGAAATAATAACTTTAGTCCATAAAAAATGTATTAATTTCAGATTTTGTAAATAGAGGCACAAAGAATTAAGATTTTAAGAAACTGTTTTATAAACACGGAAAATTTTTTATTTTATTAAAAACAAGTCTCTAAATTGTCAGCCGGAAAATATGTTCGTTCGTAGAATTCAAGTGACGAGTGGGACTTTTTTCATTGATTTGAAAACAAATTTAGACTGTGGCTGATGAATCGTCACTAGAAAAATATTCCTGCTTCTATATGCTAATGTACATAAAGAAGACCAGAATAATATTTTTGAGAAAGTTTTCAGAAAACTATAAAACTGTAAAAGTTAATTCACCGAAAAAAATGTTTTCAATTTTAGAGAAATTTCTCTTTTTTGCTGCGTTCTTTCCTTCTATCAAACTAATCATCTACACGACGTTAAAAATTGTGAAAAAACAATTTGTTTAAAGAAATTCTAATAAACAAATGAACTTAACTAATAAATTTTTAAAAACTAATACCGGCATTCGATTCTACGGGAAAAATTACTAAAGAAACATGTACGACGTTAAAAAATGTTAAAATAATCAATTTGTTTAAACAAATTGTTATAAACAAATGAACTTAATTAATTAATTTCTCGAAAACTAATAACGCCATTCGATTCTACGGGAAAAATTACTAGAGGAACATGTACGACGTTAAGAATTGTGAAAAAACAATTTGTTTAAACAAATTGTTATAAACAAATGAATTTAATTGATTAATTTCACGAAAACTAATAACGCCATTCGATTCTACGTGAAGAATTACTAAAGAAACATGTACGACGTTAAAAAATGTTTAAAAAACAATTTGTTTAAATTTAAACATATTGTTATAAACAAAATAAAAATAAACCAATTTATTTCTAAAAACTAATACCGCCTTTCGATTCTACGGGAAAAATGACTAAAGTAACATGTACGGCGTTAAAAAATGTTAAAATAAACAATTTGTTTAAACAAATTGTTATAAACAAATGAACTTAATTAATTAATTTCTCGAAAACTAATAACGCCATTCGATTCTACTGGAAAAATTACTAGATGAACATGTACGACGTTAAAATTCGTTTAAAATACAATTTGTTTAAACAAATTGTTATAAATAAAATGATTTAAATTAGTTATAATAAAATTAAGTAATTAATTTTCAAAATTTCAACAAAAAAATTCAATTACACATTTTCAAATGAAATTTATTTTTCAGAATTTTTAGTTGAAAGTATGAAAAATTCAGATTTTTAAAACATTTTATTTGAAAACTGTTTAAAATTTAATTATTTTAATACTTTTAATATTAATTATTATTATCTAAAACTTTAACTAAAATTCATTTTTAAATGAGAAAAAATGTAAAAAAAGCAAATTTTTTTTTAATTTTAATTTAAAAAATTCTACGAGAATTCAATTGTTTAAATTCAACAAATTTTAAAATAATTCAATTCTTTCAACGATTTTTTAATAAAAATTTTAAAAATAATTACATTTTTCGAGGAAATCGATTAAAATTGTATGTATGTAAATTCTGTTTTTAATGATAATTGAATTCCTGAGAAATTATAATTATTTTTCCAAATAATTAAATAGTGATGTAGAATTTTGTCCAAATTGTTTAAATTAAAATTTTGACAATTTTTTGTTGAGTGTTTTGAAGATAATTGAATTTCTACAAAGAATTTTAATCATTTTGAAAATAATTGAATTCTCCTGATGAATATTGGTAGTTTTGAAAATAATTGAAATTCGTAAGGATTTTTTCTGAAATGACCTAAAAATAATTAAAATTCGTCGAAAAATTTTGCTGTTTATAAAAATAAATCAACTGTTGACAAGAATTGTTTTTAATTTTTGAAAATATTTTAATTTTTTGGATAAATGTTGATATTTATTAAGAAAGTTAATTTTTTTGTGAGAATTGCGTTAAAATCTTAAGAAACCTTTTTAAAATTTAAAATATTTCTATAAAAATTCATGTTATAATATTTTTAATATGCAAATATTATTTAAAATTTTAACTGACATTTATTATTAAATAAATTTTTTATCAAATCATTTAATCAGAATTCAATTATTTAAAAACAAAAATAGATTATTTATTGAATAATTAAATATTTCTTAAAATTCATTTTTTCGAACAAATTTGTGCAAACTCTATTTTTAATAATTTTATTCTCGCAAAATTTTCATTATTTTTTTTAAATAATGAGTTTTCTTTGAAATTTTGTTAAATTAATAAATACACAAACTATTGAATAAAAACAAATTTTTTGAAAATAATTGAAATTTTGCCATGAAATTTTAAAGAAATTTTGAAAATAATTCAATTTTATTATCTTAACAAATAATTGCATTTTGCAATGAATATTTTTCAAAATTCCTGAAAATAATTCAACGTTGTCAATGAATTTTGCTATTATATTCATTTTTAAAGATAAATCAAATTTTGACAAGTTTTTTCTATAGATTTTTTTGAAAATAATTGATTGTCTGCAATGAATTTTATTAATTTAGAAAATAATTAAATTTCTTTTTAATGACTATTATTATTTATGAAAATAATTAATGTTTTTAATGAATCGTCAAAAAATTCTTGAATATAATTGAATTTTGAAATTTATAAAAATAATTCAAATATTGACAAGAATTTATTTTCTTTAATTTTTGAAATTAATTTAATTTCTGAAAAGAATTTTTGATATACTTGAGAAATAGTTGAATTCTTTTGAAGAATTGCGTTAAAAATTCATAAAAAAATACTTCATTAAATTATTTGTAAGTAACAAATTTATGGGAGATCTTCAATAGAATTAAGTTATTTAAATAAGAAATCATAAACAGAAATAGAAAAATTGATGTTTTGTATTAAAATTCGTGGTAATTTTCTAGTTTATGGGTCAAATGAAAAAAAAACACCAAACGAAATTATTTTATGAATTTAAAAAATTTTATTAATAAAAATCCCTTAGTTTTTTTTAATTCTGTGACACATTATTATATTTTTTATACTCATATTTTTAAATTTTTATATTTTTTCACTCAGACATAATTACACTTGACACAAAGGCGCAGTAACAGAAATACCCACAGTAATTGATGCACTTATCCTTTTTTTTCTTTTTTCCCTTTGTTTTTGTTGCAAGAAACTAGAATTATTGTCAATTATCAATCCAAACAAACAAATTCCATAAAAAGTCTCGAATTTAAATGACAAAAAATTAAAAGTCGAAGCCGAGCGAATTTTTTAATAAAATTAATTAACTAGATTTGAGATTAGCACCTATTTATTGCCATAGGAGCTGGAACAACCCGCTTCAGTATTACATGATTGAGCATGATCCCTTAAGCGCATGAAAGAGTCTAGAAAAAAAAACAGTGTCAATGATAGTGGGGTGAGAATACAATGACAGTGCATGGACGAAAAGTTTGATTTATCATTCATGCCAACAACGGAGTGGGGTGGGTATTTGTATTGCAACCAGAACGAAATGTGACATAATAGGTGGCGATGGATTCCCCAACTCATTGTACTCGAGGTAATAGGTGACAAGACCGCTCGTATCAAGCTCCACACCATATATATATATATATAGTTATCGAGGGATTTGATTTACCTTCAACTTTTGTAATTGCTCCGACAATTCCATAGATTTGCATCAAAATTATTTTTCCATTACTCTCCAAATTTTATTACTTGTATCTTGCATCAAAATACTTGTATCTATATACAGGGACGTGTTCACATATGCTGTTATGTGCCAATTCAAGAATTGCATTATTAATCTCATTCATTTCGATCCAAAACTTATTATTATTATTATTCAGCTAAATCTGTTAAATGTAGTAAAAAAAATTGCAATGGGAATTTGTTTCGAAAAGTTCAGAGCTCGGATTGTATAGGACTTTTTCGACTTTTTTCAACTTTTCTCAGGAAATGTGACTTTATTCGACTTTTTTGTGAAAAGATGCGACTTTTTCGAGATTTTTTTTAGTAAAATGCGACTGAAATTTAAAAAATTTTCAGAAAATTAAAGTTAAAGGGAAAAGTTTTAGTCAAAAAAATGTTCTGTTAAAAGTTTATTAACAGATTTCTTTCAAATTTTTCATAAAAACATCAATAGCTTCTTCTTTAAATAAATAATTAATTATTATATTCCCTTAAAAATTAAAATTTTTCAAAAAATTCAAATTCAAACCTTTTTGAAATTAAAAGCAGCGGAGAAAATTAAAGTTAAAGGAAAAAGTTTTAGTCAAAAAAATGTTCTGTTAAGTTTATTAACAGATTTCTTTCAAATTTTTCATAAAAACATCAATAGCTTCTTCTTTAAATAAATAATTAATTATTATATTCCCTTAAAAATTAAAATTTTTCAAAAAATTCAAATTCAAACCTTTTTGAAATTAAAAGCAGCGGAGAAAATTAAAGTTAAAGGAAAAAGTTTTAGTCAAAAAAATGTTCTGTTAAGTTTATTAACAGATTTCTTTCAAATTTTTCATAAAAACATCAATAACTTCTTCTTTAAATAAATAATTAATTATTATATTCCCTTAAAAATTAAAATTTTTCAAAAAATTCAAATTTAAACCTTTTTGAAATTAAAAGCAGCGGAGCAATCGATGTCTTCATGTTTTATAATAATTAAATATAGATGTCCGAGTGATAAAATCATTATTTTATATTTTAAGATATTATAAAAAAAAGAATTTGAAAATAATTGAATTTCTAGGATGAATTTTTTTATTTATAAAGATAATTAAAAATTGAATAGTAATTTTATTAAAATTCTTTCCAAATAATTGAATTTCAGAGAAGAATTTTATTATTTATAAGGAGAATTGAAATTTTGAACAGATTTTTTAAAAAAATTTTTAAAACTAATTGAATTTTGAAGAGGAATTTTTATATTTTTAAAAATAGTTGAAATTGTGGGGAGAATTTTGAAAAATTTAAAAATAATTAAATTTTTGCGAAGAATTTTCTTACTTTTGAAGTTAATTGAATTTTGCAAAGAATTTCATCAGAACTTTTGAAAATAATTAAATTTATAATTATAATTACAATTGAACAGAAATAAATAAATAAATAAATAATTGAAATTCTGACAAGAATTTTATTAAAATTCTTTGCAAATTATTGAATTACAGAAAAGAATTTTATTATTTATAAAAATAATTGAATTTGTGAACAGATTTTTTTCAAAAATGTTAAAAAGTAATTGAATTTTAAAGAAAAATTTTGATATTAATAAAGATAATTAAAATTTTAAAAATTAAAAAAAAAATTTAAAAATAATTAAATTTTTGCGAAGAATTTTCTTACTTTTGAAGTTAATTGAATTTTGCAAAGAATTTCATCAGAACTTTTGAAAATAATTAAATTTATAATTATAATTACAATTGAACAGAAATAAATAAATAAATAAATAATTGAAATTCTGACAAGAATTTTATTAAAATTCTTTGCAAATTATTGAATTACAGAAAAGAATTTTATTATTTATAAAAATAATTGAATTTGTGAACAGATTTTTTTCAAAAATGTTAACAAGTAATTGAATTTTAAAGAAAAATTTTGATATTTATAAAGATAATTAAAATTTTAAAAATTAAAAAAAAAATTTAAAAATAATTGATATTCTGCGGAGAATTTTATTACTTTTGAAAATAATTGAATTTCCATGATGAATTTTATTATTTATAAAATTTTGACGAGAAATTAAAAAAACAATTTTGAATGTAATTGAATTTTTGCAAAGAATTGCATTATTTTTGAAAATAAATGAATCTTAGAGAAGAATTTTTTTATTTATAAAGATAATTGAAATTATGGCAGTCATTTTATTTAATTTTTTTAAATAAATTAATTTTGGAAAAGAATTTTATTATTTATAAAAATAATTGAATTTTTAAACAGATTTAAAAAAAAAATGTTAAAAATACCTAATTAAAATTTTGCCATGCATTTTATTAAATTTTATTAAATATTATTCCAGATTGTTTGATGTTAAAGTATATGTGTTGGCGAGAAATATGATTTTTTTTTAGAATTTTGACAATTTCGTGTTTGCTTTTTGGCGTTTTTTTCTTAAAATTTCATTCGACTTTTTTTGGAAATTTTATGCGACTTTTCGTGACTTTCGTTGTGAATTTATGCGACTAAAGCGACTTTTTTTTTAGTCTTAAAGACGATCCGAGCCCTGAAAAGTGAAATGCTACACGGAAAAAATAAATTTAGCAGATTTTACAAAACTGTTACGGAGTAGCGGATACAGCTCCTTACGAAACTGAGTTTAGTAAAATGTAAGGAATATTTTAGGATAAACTCTAAAAATATTCAGTATAAACAACGAAATTTCTGTACTTTATCCTAAAATATTCCATACATTTTACAAAACTCAGTTTCGTAAAGAGCTGTATCCACTACTCTGTAACAGTTTTGTAAAATCTGCTAAATTTATTTTTTCCGTGTATCTGTATCGAATGTAATAATTTTTTTCTAAGGTTAATTGCGGTCATTGCATCTTTTTCCACAGATAGTGATGTGAGAAGCTTAGGAACTGAGCAATTAGGTCCATAAGCAGAATTGTTAACACACGTGTCAAGCAATTTTGTGTGTAATAAATGATTGATATAAACAGATGGGTCTGCCCGCAAAAATTCCAAATGAAATTCGTTCCAAGTCCCCTTCTGCTGTAAGCTCGTCAATGGTTTTCGAAGAGTGAATGTCATTTTGCTATAAACCGATGCAGTACATACATTGTTAACGCAACGACTCAAACACAGCCATGACAGCATCCACCCCTGTTTGGTGTTGTATATTTTTTGGATCTCGATTTAGTGTGATATACGGCTGAGGCTTTGCGCGTTATGATGGTTCTCTCTCTATATGCTGGCACGTTCCACATAAACGCCGTGCATTCGACGCTGACATTTATCCGAACCCAAAAAATTAAACCTAGGGGTGTATCAAATACGTCTTTCTTAATCTCAATTATCGTCGAAAAAAAGTGGCTTTTTTAATTGGCGACAGTTTTCTACTTTAGGCTATACACAACTTTACAGAAGAGGATGTAAAATCAATTTACGAATCGGAGGAAATTTCTTTAGATTTTGTACAGTTGCGTTTATAAATGAACCAAATGGAACATTGTTTGAAATGGTCTATAGTTGTTTATAAATGAACCAAATGGTGTTATTTTGTGGACTAATTTATTGAGGGAGGGAAAAAAAAGTGTCAAGTGCCCTTGGAGGAGAAAAAAGCGCCATTAATTCAGCTATTAGCAGTCGGTTTGGCACCTACGTGGTAAATCTCAAAAGCCCCAACTGCGTTCGGATAAGTGATTTTTCTATAGCGCTATGCGTCTAATTTCAAGCTCTAATCGAGTGCCATAAACTTGGTCGGTTGCGTTATATTAAATCCGCGTGACTAGCATTAAGGGTATTTGGGTGAGAAAGCCCCTTGCTCTCGAGAGTTACTTTTTCTTGGCAAAGAGAGAAAGATCCGAATTCTCTTTTCTTCTCATAATTATAGCTGTCTGTCACACCCCAAATAAGTATATTCATAATCTTATATACCTTTTTTTCATTATACCTAAATTTACGCAGGGAAAAAAGTCTGACTCCGTTTACACCTTAAATTCAGCCTCGAAAACAGGCTGGAAGTAAAACTATATTTAATTGTGTTTAAAACATTTAAAAATTTGTGCTTTATTGTGAAACATTTTAAGATTGTATACACTATATAAAAAATACAAGCCTCTGCTCAGTATGGTCATTTTTAAAGGATTCTACAACTTTAAAACAAAGCTGTTTTTGGTCCAACTTTTATTATATATTGAACAATTTCAAAAAAAATGTGACTAAATATTGAAAAACGCTTGTTGCATCTGCGAGGAAGAATTAAAAAAATTTTAAATAGCAGATGGTGTACGATTTTTCTAAAACTCGATTACATTCGGATCAATCATGTATAACTTAGGGTATTTTGCGGTCGATGGTTACTAACCAGAAGTCTGCTTTAAAAAATAAAAAATTGTACACCCTGAAAAATAATCTTCATTTTGTCAAATTCCTCTAGCTAGATTGAAGGCATATTTTCCTGTTATATATTATATGGAATCTTCATGCTTCGTAATATAGAAGCGCGCTTGAAGTTTCTTGTTTCATTAACATTGAAAAATTCAATTATTCAGAAGAATTCTATTCAAAATCACTATTTTTCTAAATATATTCAGGAAAGTCACGAAAAAGTCAGAAAAATTTGTCAAAAGTACAGAAACAATATTCAATTTCGAAAATTCTTAAGAAAACTCGAAATGTTATATTCCTAATCATTGAAAAGATTTTCAATCAAACTTTACAGATTTTTAATACAATTTAGGTTTATGGAAAACTTTAATAATACAAATTCTTATAAAATTTCTTATATTTTTTAATATACATTTCATTCATTACTAAAAATAATAATGGATTTATGGATGAATTTTACTTAAAACACTAAAAAAATTGAATTTTGGAAAAATTATAAATGATTCCAAATACTCAATTATATATAATAATATTATTTATGTTCAATAATAAAAAACAAAATAATTAAATTTTGATAAAATTCTTTATGAAAATTAAATTTTAAGATACATCCAATTATTGTTTAATAAATTGTTTATTTTTATAATTAAATAATTGATTTCTTGTAGAATTTTCTAATAAATATTGATTGAAAAACTAAAAAAACTAAAAAAAATTATTAAAAAATTAAAATTTCTTTTAAAATAATTGAATTGTTTTGTGAAATTTTATTGAAATAGTATATATTCAATTTTTTTTAAATATTCTCGTCAAAATTTCAATTATTTTCAAAAATTATTATTACAAATTATTATTATTATTATTTACAAATTTTTTAAAAATTTCTTTCGTCTTAAAAACGTTATTAAAAATCGTCAAACGAAATCAATTATTTCGTATTATTAATGTGATAAAAAATATAATGTTGTTTTAAAAACCTGGAAAATTTCCACTTTTTTCATATCTGAAAAAATCAGGAAGTTTCAAATGAAAAAATGCGTGACAACCCTGATCGCAAGTGTTCAATAAATTTCTCAAGCAAAACAAATAATAAAATAAAAATATTTCTGCCCAAAAGTCAGAATAAGAATAATCGTATAATCGTATTTAAATTATTTGAAAATAACTGAAAATATTATTAAAAAATTAGGGTATCCAAAAATTGTTCTATTAATTTATTTTTAAAATTTCGATAATACGGTTTTTAACAAACAAATTCTGTAAATATTTTTTCCGAAATAAATATCAAATTTCTTAATCAAAATTTGATTTATAACTTTTTTTCCACTTAAAACTTGTACTTTGTTTATAAATTGTCATTGAGAAGCAGAAAATATGCAAAATATTTTGTTATTTTAATTTTCCAACTGTTTTCTTTTTTTAGAAAAAATGAAAAGATTAATATCCTATAGTCTTAAAATATTTCTTACAAAGTGCTAATTTTTCTGGAAAAAAGAGAAATATTGAAAAATATAATTAATAATTTTCTGTAAATTAATAAAAATAGTTTTGTATTATTTGAAAAATAAAAATAATATTTCTAATGAAATAAATAAATACCTATTATTAAATTTAAAAAGTAAGAGTGAAATATTAAAGAAAAATAATATTATCTATCAAAAATTCAAAACATACAAAAAAACAAAAGCATAATCATGACTAACTTCAAGTGTTGACAGACTGGACAGAATACGACGATTATTATAGTTAATATTTTGTTAAAATAACGGAAAAATTAAAAAAAAACTTATTTTAGTCACTGAATTCATTGCCAGACTATTTCCATAGTTCAAAAAATGGATAAAATTTGGTAATTTTTATTTTAACTTTAGAATAACGATAAATCGTCACCGTAGCTTAGAGATTTTGTAATTCTAATCGAAATCGCCGAGTAGTGTAAAATTTTCCGCTGAAAGATAATTTTTTCGCATGAAAAAGAGAAGAAAAGCTTTGTAAAGATATATAAAGAGAGAGAATTTGACGCTTTATAAATGAGAGAGAGAGGGGGTGTTTGTAAATGTGGATGTGGATGTGGATGTTGATTATCGGGTTGTAAGCAGAGGCCTCTGCTAGTCCGGGTCATGGGCAAGGTGAAGTGAAGCATGGATAGGTGAGGTGAGGGGCATCAGTCAAGGGATTAGCGGGATAAGCCCTCGAGGGGAACTTGTTAATTGCTCGGTAGGCAGGAGAAGATGGAATGGGATGGAATGGGATGGAATGGGATGGAATGGGTGTCACTATATATACGAGCGAGTAGTCCTGGGGCCAAGAGAGACGGTGCTAGCTCTGTGCCGAGCTGTGCTACCGAGAGGACACAAATCACGTCAGAGTTACGGACTTAAGGAGGCTTACTACACGGCCACAATGTTACTACCGATGCGATGCGATGCCATGCGATGGATCTTGTTGCATCGTGTATCTACACGTGCCGAAGCGCACATATGGGCCGCAGTGTGCCCACTTTCCAAGAAACGCTTTTTTAATTTATTTCTTTTTTTTTCTTTTTTCATCTCCAAACTGGAAAATTCATGCGTCTGACAATCGTATAGTACCGTTTCCTACCGAAAAATCCCCTTTGCCTTCATCAATTCAGAAAATACTACAACCATAAATTATATATTCTACGTTCTAGTATCGTAGAGTCGAGAGAATCCAAAATTAGCCTCTTTTTACTATTCCACTCAAAAAAATGGCTTCTGTATCTTTAATCAATTCAAAAACCATATTCGTTTCTCTTAACGACAGTAATAATCTATAAGCGTGTCTCCCACTGACAGGAAGCAAATTACGATTTCAAAAAAAAGTTAAATAGATTTGAAATTTTTACAACTGGGAAAAAGTATAGCTTGAAAATTTGTTAAATAGTTAAAATCAACTACTCATATCAGTTGTTCCCAGGGTTCATAAATCCGAATATGAGGTCAAATCAAAAATGATAATTCAAAACAGTTAATGAAGGCAACAATCAGAAGAAAAAAGAAAGTCTTATTTTTAGCCATGAAAAAGCACCCAGGGCACGGATCGTCTTTAAGACTATAAAAAAAAGTCGCTTTAGTCGCATAAATTTACAACAAAAGTTGGCGAAAGGTCGCATAAAATTTGCAAAAAAAGTCGAATGAAATTTTAGGGAAAAAAACGCCGAAAAGGAAACACGAAATTGTCAAAATTCTAAAAAAAAAAATTAATTAAAATGCATGGCAAAATTTTAATTAGGTATTTTTAATATTTTTTTCACAAAATCTGTTCAAAATTTCAATTATTTTGATAAAAAATTCTTTTCCAAAATTCAATTATTTAAAAAAAATTTAACAAAATGCTTGTCATAATTTCAATTATCTTTATAAATAATAAAATTCTTTGCTAAAATTCATTTAGTTTCAAAAAGAATGAAATTATTCGCAAAAATTCAGTTACATTAAAATTTTTTTTTTAAATTCTCTAAATTTCAATTATCTTTATAAATATCAAAATTCTTCTTCAAAATTCAATTATCTTTATAAATAATAAAATTCTTCTCTGTAATTCAATTATTTTCAAAGAATTTTAATAAAATTCTTGTCAGAATTTCAATTATTTATTTATTTATTTCTGTACATTTGTACATTATCTTTATAAATAATAAAATTCATCCTAGAAATTCATTTATTTTCAAAAGTAATAAAATTCATCGCAGAAATTCAATATTCAAAAAAAATTTTTAAGGGCATTTGAAACATTATGACGTCACAGTATAACAAAAGCATATGTTCTAAAGGCGTGACGTCATAATGGTTCAAATTCCCTTAATTTCTCGTCAAACTTATCTTTATCTTCGTAAATAATAAAATTCATCATGGAAATTTAATTATTTTCACAAATCCTGATAAAATTCTTTACAAAATTCAATTATCTTAAAAAATTTGATAAATCATCGCAAAAATTTAATTATTTTAAAATTTTTTAAAATTCTCCCCACAATTTCAACTATTTTTAAAAATATAAAAATTCCTCTTCAAAATTCAATTAGTTTTAAAAATTTTTTTAAAAAATCTGTTCAAAATTTTAATTCTCCTTATAAATAATAAAATTCTTCTCTGAAATTAAATTATTTGGAAAGAATTTTAATAAAATTACTATTAAATTTTTAATTATCTTTATGAATAATAAAATTCTTCTCTAAAATTCATTTATTTTCAAATTCTTTTTTTATAAAATTTTATAATATAAAATTATAAAAAATATATAAAATTTTTGAAAATCGCAAGTTTTAAAGAATTTTAATTACAAATTTTGAAAATAATTAAATCATGCATCGATAATTTTGAACAATCCCTTCGAATGAAAATTTTAAACTGAAAATTAGCTTCAAGTTACGTTAATATTATTTTTTTAACACTCGAAAAACACCATTTTTTAAAACATATTTTTCGAATATCAACCAATCCACAATTCTTCATAAAATTTTCCTAATTTTCAATTATTTACCAATTTTTTAATTCTCCATAATTAAAGAAACTTTAAGAATTATTTCAAAATATATTTTTAAAAACTAATTTTAACGATTTTCTATTATTTTTAAAAATACACATTTCATTAAAAAAAAAATGTCAAAATCAAAACCTTTTTAAAATTAAACATCAACAATATTGTAAAAAAAATTAATTTTTAAAACAAATTTTTACAATTAAAATAATTAAATCACGCATCGATGATTTTAATGAACAATCCCTTCGAATGAAAATTTTAAACTGAAAATTAGCTTCAAGTTGCGTTAATAGTATTAATTTTTTTTAATTAAAAAATTAATTTGGATGAAAATTATATTATAAAAATATTGTTACTATGAATTCTTCAAAATTATTTTTATCATTTCAATTCAATCATTCTTTTCTGCAATTTTTAACTAAAATTCTTCTCTTAATGAACTAGTTTAAAAATAGTTTTTAATAAAAGTTCTCTGATAATTTTCAAATACTTTTATTTACAATAATTGTTTTTTCGTTATTTCATCTATTCGGAAATTCTTCAGTAAAATATATGTTCAAAAATATAAACTTGAAAAAATTAGAATAAATTGATTAAAAATAAAAATAAAATTCATTCTAAAAAAATAAAAGTACTAAAAATTCAAATTTTCAAATTAACCAAAAATTCATATTGAAATCAATTTTTATTAGAAATTTCTACGAGAATTCGATTATTTGAATACAAAATTAAATAATTTATTGGATAAATGTAGCATTTTCTAAAATTTAATTCTTATGAACAATTTTTTAAACAAATTTAAAAAAAAAATTTTTTTTTGAAGAATTTGAATACATTTTTTCAGAATAATTGCACTTTTCTAAGTATTTCACTAAAATTGTATTAAAAATAATTAAAATTCTTAGATGAGTTTTATTATTTATGAAAATAATTAAATGTTTGCCTACAATTTTATAAAAAAAAAATTTTTAATAATTAAATTTTTTGGGGTAATTTTATTAAAATAGTAGACATCTAAAATCATTGAAATGAAGAAATTTTTTTGAAAATAATTAAAACTTTGTCAAAAATTTTATTCACATTTTTGATAATAATGCAGTGTGTTGAAATAGAATTTTATTATTTCTATAGATATAGTTACGATTTTGTCGAAAATCTTAAAAAAAAATGTTAAATATAATTGAATTTTGTGAGGCGACTTTTAGTTGAAAACACTAGAAACAACTGAATTTCATGCAATCATTTGTAAATTTTCCAAAATTCAATTTTTCCTTAGTGTTTTTAATTTTAATTCCAAAATTCTTCTAAAAAAACATTATTTGTAATAACTAATTAGTTACTACATTTTGAAAAATTTAACTAATTTCATAATTTGAAATAACTATATTCATAATTTGATTTGAATTCTTAAAATTTTTCAAAAAATTTCAGTTCTTTAAAGTTTTTTAATTAAATTCATTCAAAATTGAAATTTTCCAAAACTTAAAATTCAAACCTTTTGAAGTTCGCATTTATTTATGAAACTTTGTAAATCCAACTCTTTTAATATTCATATTTAATTCTTTATTATATTTTAGACTTTGTTACAAAATTTCAGCTCAATTTATTAAAATATTTAAAAGAAAAAAGGCGATTGAAAAAATTATCACTGAATTTCCAACGCACTCTCATGTTGTAAATGGAAAGATTTTCTTAATTGCAACATGAGAACATTTGTTTTTAGGTTTCCCTGTTAAACAAACCGTTTCTATACTTGTAGAATAAAAGTTTTTTAAAAAAATTCTAAAATTAAAAAAGGCGTTCACAAGTGACGTCATTTGTTTTTTTATTGCTACCCCTTCGCACCTTGCGTGCACTTCCCACACAAATTCATATTCTTTGAAGTCGAGACGTCCGAATAATATTTTTTATTTCTATAAATAAATTCTTTTGCTTGTTGAATTCTCCTATATATATAGAAATCAGGAAAGATGTGCATTAAATTTTATACAGTAATCAAAAATTTTATTGATTGAATACTATTTTTTTTCAACTTGAATATATATACGCGAAAGAGAAAAAATTCTTTTTTTCAGAGTATACATGTTGTTAACGTCTATGAAAAAAAAAACGAAAAGGTATTTAGCCTTATAGATATCGATACCCACTATATCGGATGAAAGGACTTTTTTTTCGACATTCCATCAAAGTTGTGGGAAAAACCTCATCGGGAACTTAACGACTTTAAAGAAGTATCCTTTAATGCAGATGTTGCTGAAGAAGTCCTGCGAGGAGGATCTGCTCGCCGACAGGGTAGAACCACCGATTGTAAATCCGCACCGTGGCATTTATACTCGTCATTCGGAATAATATGAGGCGTAAATAACTTTGCCGCTGACTACAAACCGCTTCAACCTTTCGCCCCTGCTTGCCCCCCCTTCGAATTAACTTCTCTCGCACTATGTTGCGATAACAATATCACAAACTCTTCCCCTACTATAAATACCTCCTTGTAAATTGTAAAAGAGTTGCGGCCAACAAAATTTGATTCAATTTACTTTCCAAGAATCAGACAATACTTTTCCGAAGGATTTCGATGTGCTGAATCCGAATCCGATCTCAAAATGGACCCATTATGTCAGGTTTTCGAGATATTTTAACCTAAAAGTGCAAAAAAACTGTTTTTAGTTATATTTGACGTCATGTTAACATGAAGAAATAATTTTTTTTCTCTAAAAGGTCAATATTGAGCCTAAAAGTGCTACTCTTCACCTTTAATATCCATTTTGAAAATTTTAAAAATCTTCTCTTGTCTCCGACTAATTGTTTATTGGATTTTCTGAGTTTGTCGAATTCTTTGGAAAACTGAGTAGAAACAAGAAAAGTTTGATAATAAAGCAGAATTTAACTATACAAATATCTAAATTTTTAATTGTTCTGACGATTTTCGATACAACTGAATACGAATTCAATACCAGATTCACAGAATTCAAAATGGCGTATACAGTATGGCAGACGATTTATTTAAAATTGATTGTATTTCCCTAAAATATGCCATTTTTTGAACAATCTGATATCGAATTCGTATTCAGTTATATCGAAAATCCTCAAAACTATTTAAAATTTAGATGTTTGTACACTGAGAAAAAGAAAACATTATACTTAATTTAAATAGAAAAATAATTTTTAAGGATTTTGTTTCATTGAAATTAGTTTGTAAGCTTAATCTCAATAATTATATATAAAATCTCTACTGCTTTGATTCAAAAATATTATTTGTTTGAATAATTGTATTTAATTCAAACATATTTTGTTTTGATAAAAAGAAAAAATATGTTTAAAAATTTTATGTTTGATTTAAACTTTAAAGTTGGTTCAAAATAATTTAAAATCAATCACATTTTTTGTTTGAATAAAATATATTATTTCTTTAAATGAACCAAAAAATATGTTTCGGAAAAGTATTGTCTGATTCTTGGAAAGTAAATCTTGTCGGCCTGTGTTAATTTTTCCTCTTTAGATTCTTTTTTTTCCCTCTTGCAATATACTTCTAACGGCGTCCATAATGAACCTGCCAAAGTGTCATTCGGAAATTAACATATCGCAATATTTCTCACTTGTGGCAATAATTTTTTTTTCCAGTGAAACATTTTCGTTACAATATTTAACATTCATAATTTCTTTTATACATGAATATGTTTGTGCGCATTGGACAATGAAAAGAATACTTAAAATATGTCTTGTATGTCTAATTTTGTATTTACGACTGTCATGCACATGATTCATATTATTTATGCCGCAACGTTTCTCTCTCTACAGTCATATTATGCATATATTAGTTTGCATACACTGAATATAATTCATTGACTTGTGCTCATAAACTCTACAGTATCCAATATTCTGGTTTCTGTATCTCTCGCTTCCAATCTGTTCAAATATATATATACATTTTACTCCACTCATAAATTATAATAACCTAAGTGAAATATTTTTTTTTCAAGAATCTTTTAGTCGTTTATAAACGTTCATTCTTTTGAAAACATTGATGAAGGAAAAAAAACTCTTATATCAGGTTTAGTATCAACGAAAACTAGTCCGTAATGAAAAAAAAAAGTTCAGTTGCTAAATAATGTTCACTAAATAAAGTTGTATTTATTTTCGTCAAACATTTAACTTTAACTGAACGCACAATTTTTAGATTCGATATTTAACATTTACTGGGTAAAAAGAGGGCGCATAGATATTTTGGTAGTCACCAAAAATTTATAAAAAGCATTGGTTTCGACGATGAAAAAAAGATGTTTTAAAGAAACGCATGACTACTCCCGAAATTTTATTTGACATAAAATCTATTTGGTATAAAAAACATTTAATTTGAAATTTATTTCACATACATTTAATTAAAAGTACAATTTTTATAGCATAAATAGCCTTTCATAGGATATTCATTTGACATATATTTCATTAAACATAAAATTTTTATAACTTATAGGTCATTTAATATAAAATTAATGCAAAATATATTTTATTTGATATAAAAATAATTTAGTATAATTTTCATTTAAATGGAAAAATACAATTGATTTGACTTTTATTTCACATGAAAATCACTTGACATAAGTTTCATTTAACAGAAAATTCATTTAAGGTAAATTTTATTTTGTCCTAAAATTCATTTTTCATGAATTTTATTTGACATAAATGTCACTAGACATAAATTTCATTTGACATAAATGTCATTTAATGTAATTCTCATTTGACATAAATTTCATTTGACATAAAGTTAAGTTATCATAAAAGACATTTAACATAATTTTTATTTGACATAAATTTCATTTGACGGAAAAATCATTCAACAAAATTCTCATTTGACATCAATTTCATTTATTATAAAAGACATTTAACATAATTTTTATTTGACATAAATTTCATTTGACGTAAAAATCATTCAACAAAATTCTCATTTCATATCAATTTCATTCGACATAAAGTTCACTTATCATAAAAGACAATTAACATAATTTTTATTTGACATAAATTTCATTTGACGTAAAAATCATTCAACAAAATTCTCATTTGACATGAAAATCTTTTTACACATAATTATATTTTACAAAAAATTATCGGCACGATATTTACAATTATAATTATGTTAAATGGCATTTATAACAAATGAAATTTATATCAAGTGAATTTGATATTAAATAAGAATTATGTTAAATAATATTTACGTCAAATGAAATTTATGTCACGTGAGTTTTATGTAAAATAATATTTATGTCAAATGGACTGTGTGTCAATTGAGAATTACGTTCAATGACTTTTATGCCAAATGAAATTGTTGTCAAATGAATTTTATGTGAAATAAATTTTATAACAATTGAAATTTACGTTAAAAAAAATTTTCACTTTCAATGTCGCCAAAAAACATTTCACTTATTCAATTAAAAAAATTTTCTCTGGAATTGTAAGTGGAATTGTTTTTATAGAAAATGAAAGTTAAGATATTTTGAGTTAAAATGAAAAAATATTTTGCATTAAAATCAATGTGACAAAATTTTTTGAGTAAAAGTGGAAATATTTTTGGTGAAATTGAGAATAAAAATTTTTTCGATAAAATTGAAAGTTTGTTGTCAAAATTGTAGTTAAGAATCTTTTAGAAGTGAACATTCTTTGAGCGTAATTCTCAGTGGAAATTTTTCCTGGAGAATTTAAAGTATTTTGAGTGAAATTGAAAGTGGGAATTTTTTCAAACGACAGTAAAAGAAATATTTTTTTTTTTGTTCAAAGTGAAAAAATTTCCGAGTTGAAGTGCAAATATGTTAAATTTCAATTATACTTTTACTTTCATTTTTCACCTAAAAAAATTTTCACATTCAATTTCACCCAACAAACTTTCACTTTTATATTTCACGAAAAAAAAATTTTACTTTCATCCTTCACCTACAAAAAAAACATTTTACTTACAATTTCACCCGAAAATTTTCATTTTCAACTTTTACTTTTGATTTCAACTTTTACCCAGAAAATTATCACTTTCAATTTCATTTTTAAAAAAATTGTACGCTGAAAGTGAAATTTTTTTTGGGGTGAAAGTTGAAATTAATCGTAAAAATTCAAAGGGAAAATTTTTTGGGTTAACTGGGGAATTTTTTTTTGTGAAAGTTAACATTGAAAGTGAAAATTTCTTTGAGTGAAATTGAAAATAGAAATTTTTTTCGATGAAATTGAAAGTGATAATTTTTTTAGGTGAAAGTTGAAAGTAAAAATTTTTATGAGTGAAATTGAATTTTTGTTTGTGTTAAAGTTAAAATTGTATGTGAAAATTTCTTTGGGTGAAATTGAAAGAGAAATTTGTTGTATGAAATTAAATATTAAAATTTTTTTACGTGAATGTAGAAAGTGAAATTTTTTTAGTTGAAAGTTAAGTTAAGTTTTTTTGTATGAAAGTTAAACTTGAAAGTAAAAATTTCTTTGGATGAAAGTTGACAGTGAAAGTTTGGTGGATGAAATTTACAATAAAAATTTGTTTTAAGTAAAAATTGAAAATGAAAATTTTTATGGGTGATATTGAAAATTTTTTTGGGTGAAAGTTAAAATTGCAAGTGAAAAAATTTATGGGTGAAATTGAAACTTTTTTTTGGGTAAAAGTTAAAATTGAAAGTGAAAATTTTTATAGGTGAAAGTGGAAAGTAAAAATTTTTATGAGTGAAATTGAATCTTTTTTAGTGTTAAAGTTAAAATTGAATGTGAAAATTGCTTTGGGTGAAATTGAAAGTGGAAATTTGTTGTATGAAATTAAAATTGAAAATTTTTTTTATGTGAAAGTAGAAAGTGAAATTTTTTAGCGTGAAAGTTAAAATTTAAAGTAAAATTTGTTTGTTGAAATTATTGATAGTGAAAATTTTTATTGGTAAAATTGAAAGTTTTTTTGTGTGAAAGTTAAACTTGAAAGTAAAAATTTCTTAGGATGAAAGTTGACAGTGAAAGTTTGGTGGATGAAATTTACAATAAAAATTTGTTTTAAGTAAAAATTGAAAATGAAAATTTTTATGGGTGATATTGAAAATTTTTTTGGGTGAAAGTTAAAATTGCAAGTGAAAAAATTTATGGGTGAAATTGAAACTTTTTTTTGGGTAAAAGTTAAAATTGAAAGTGAAAATTTTTATAGGTGAAAGTGGAAAGTAAAAATTTTTATGAGTGAAATTGAATCTTTTTTAGTGTTAAAGTTAAAATTGAATGTGAAAATTGCTTTGGGTGAAATTGAAAGTGGAAATTTGTTGTATGAAATTAAAATTGAAAATTTTTTTTATGTGAAAGTAGAAAGTGAAATTTTTTAGCGTGAAAGTTAAAATTTAAAGTAAAATTTGTTTGTTGAAATTATTGATAGTGAAAATTTTTATTGGTAAAATTGAAAGTTTTTTTGTGTGAAAGTTAAACTTGAAAGTAAAAATTTCTTTGGATGAAAGTTGACAGTGAAAGTTTGGTGAATGAAATTTACAATAAAAATTTGTTTTAAGTAAAAGTTGAAAGAGAAAATTTTTTTTAGTGAAATTTAAAGTGAAAATTTTTATGGGTGAAATTAGAACTTTTTTTGGGTGGAAGTTAAATTTGAAAGTGAAAATATTTTTGCTGAAATTGATAGTGGAAATTTTTTTGGGTGAAAGTTAAAATTGAAAGTGAAAATTTGTTGAAAGAAATTAAAAGAGAACATTTTTTTAAGTGAAAGTGAAATGTTTGTGGATGAAAGTCGAAAGTGAAAGTGCAATTGAAAGTTGAAAGTTAAAGTTACCTGAACGTGTTGTTAATTAAAATAAAAATAATTAAACTGATAATCACCAATTTTTGTTTTATTACAACTAATGTAAAATCATTGTCGCCTATTTCACATGCGATAATCACGAATTTTTGAAAGTCAATTTTGTTAACCGCACCTTAAGGCCCTCTCGGCACTAATAAAATTATAATTTCTATACATAAAAATTAATTTCCTTCAATTTGAACGTTGAGAATATTTAGGATCATTAAAATTAGTCACACTATAATAAGAGGAAATAATAAAGTAAAGAAATATCAAAATCTAAAATGAGCTCTTTGTATTTTAATTTTTAATGCTCTTAATAATTAAGCATCAATAGTAAACAACAAATATTGAAATTCGAAAAAATTGTAAACATCGATTGCGTTTATCCGGACGTTATCCTAAATAAATAGATTCCCCAGTTTAAAAAAAAATACACACGAGTTTCATTTTTCATAAAAATGTCAGATTACCCCCTTTCATCACGAAACTATAGCAGTTCGAAAATTTTATTTTCATTCACAAGTTTGAAAAACTTGAAATACTTTAATGGTCACGCTGAATGCCCGAATTTCGAGAATGAATTTTATACATGGACATATATATATATAGTTTTTCAAGAATTATTTTTTCTTCACCTTACAATAGAGGGATAGTGGGGATTTTTTTGTACGTTCCTCGTTAAGTTGAAATTGATGGGGAAGAAAGAGGTTTATAGTGTGTAGTATCTATGAATTCTTTTGAATTTGAAACGGAACTCCTTCGCGCGCATTTTAAACCGGAACCATAAATTATTCCGCTTTTATAATCCAAGACAATATTGAATGAAGTGGAATAGTTGAAAGGATGATTTTTCAGAAAATTGGTCAGGTTAAACTTTTTACGAGATAGATTTTTGGTTACGTATGTATATGTATCTATTTAAAAAGGAATTATAAATGAATTTTTATTGGTGTAGGTTTATATTTGAATGGAAATTGTTTAATATGTACCGTAAATTTAATGATTGTGAACGTTTCGAGAGCAAACTGAATAGAATAAATTAAATCGAATAATAAAATTATATAGAATTCGAATGAAGATATAGCAGAGTGACTACATTTCGTTTGGGCTCAACTTATACACTATGGCTTTATATGAACAGAACAAAAATTTAATTTTATTGAGTGAGATTTATTGTTAGTGTTATTATAGTCTTCATTCGTGTATGATACATTAAAGTAAAGATTCTCGTCAAATTTTTACTTAAAATTATTATTCAGAGTCAGACTCATTATAACATACAACTGAAGAGTTACCAAAATTTATTAGACGAATTTTTTTTTATAATTGTTCATTTACAACATTTTTTAAATAATTCATTTCTTTCGACAAATTTTACACAAATTCTAATTTAAATGACTGAATTCCCGAAAAATGTTTTATAATTTTTATTAATCATTAAGGGCATTTGAACTACTATGACGTCACAATGTGTAAAAAGCATGAGTTTTATAATTGTGACGTCATAATGGTTCAAATGCCCTTAAACGAATTGAATTCTTACAAAGGTTTTTACAAATTTTTTTTAAATAATTGAATTCTGTTTTGAAATTAAAACAAAAAATTTTCCAAAGAATTCTTAAAACTTTTGACATTAATTAAATGTCTTTGTGGTGTATTATATTAATTATTTTTTTAAATAATTAATTTTTTTAAAATAATTTTATTATTTATAAAAATAATTGAATTTTTAAAAAAATTGTTATTACAATTTTCTCTAAATTATTAAATTTTTATCAAAAATTTTATTACAATTTTTTTGAATAATTGAAGTTTTACCAACGATTTTATTACAATATTTGTTTAAATAATTGAATTTTTACCGACAATTAAATTGTAATTTTTTTTAAATATTTAAATTTCCAAAAACGAAATTTATTACTTTTAAAAATAATTGAATTCATTTTATGAATATTGTCATTTATCAAAATAATAAATTTTTTCAAAGATTTTTATTGAAAATCATTAAAATAATTAAATTTTTTAAAATAATTTTGTTATTTATCGCCATAATTGAATTCTTTAAAGAATTATTTAAGTAAATAGTTGAATTCAGGGAAAGATTTTAATTAAAATTTTAAAGAATATTATTATTATTCAAAAATATTTAATTATTATTGTATTTAAAATAAATGATTTCTTCCAAACAATGTTATGAAAATATTTACAAAATAATTCAATTCCCGTGAAAAAATTATTATATTTTTGTAAATAATTGTATTCTTTCGAAACATTTTATAAAAAGTTTTTAAAATAATTGAATTTTGAAAAGAAATTTATTAATTTTTAAAAATAATTCAATTCCTGTGAAAAATTATTATATTTTTGTAAATAATTGTATTCTTTCGAAATATTTTATAAAAAGTTTTTAAAATAATTGAATTTTGAAAAGAAATTTATTAATTTTTAAAAATAATTCAATTCCTGTGAAAAATTATTATATTTCTGTAAATAATTGTATTCTTTCGAAATATTTTTAAAAAAGTTTTTAAAATAATTGAATTTTGAAAAGAAATTTATTAATTTTGAAAATAATTGAATTCATGTGATGATTATTGTTATTTATAAAAATATTTGAAGTTTGCAGAGACTTTTATCAAAATTCCTTAAAATATTTCATTTTTCTAGAATAATTTTGTTATTTATCATCATAATTATATTAATTTAAAGAATTATTTATGTAAATAGTTGAATTTTTTTATTAAAATCTAAAATAATAATTAAATATATTATTTTAAAAGAAATGTAATTTAATTACTTTTAAAAAAATGTTATTAATATTGTATTCAAAATAATTAATTTCTTTCGCACAAATTTTAATGGATTTTTTAAAAATAATTCAATTCCTGTGAAAATTTTTAATATTTTTGTAAATAAATTCAATTCTTTAAAAGAATTTTGAAAAAAAAATTTTTTTTAATAATTGATATTTTTTTCGAAGAATTAAAATGAAATTTTTAAGAATAATTATATATTTTTCTAAATTCCTGTAAAATTGTATTAAAAATAATTGAAAGGCGATGAATTTTATTATTTACGAAAATAATCGATTTTTGCAAATAATTTTATCAAAATTTTACCGATGTTTTTGCAAATAATTAAATTCTTTCAAATAGTTAAAAAAAAATTTTTTTTAATAAATTATTTGTTGAGAAATTGAAATTCAATTTTTAAAAATGATTACCTTCCTTTTTTTTAGCAATTACTGTAGAATTGTATTTAAAATAATTGAAATTCTGCAATTTAATTTATTATTTATGACAATAATTGAATAGTTACTAAGAATTTCATTAAAAATTTCAATCATAATTGGATTACTGTGGAAATTTTATTATTTATGAAAATAATTGAATTTTTGATGAATTTTATTCATTTTTTTTAAAGAATTTAATTCTATTGCGAAATTGAATGAAAGTACTAGGTAATGAAAATTATTGAATTGCGAATATTTTTCGAAAATAATTGAATCTTTTTAAAGAATTTTATTAGAATTTTTGACAATAGGAATCACAATAAAATTTTTGATTTTGGAATCAAAAGATTGTTTTTAAAAATTATAATCAAATTCAAAATGAAATTTGATACTAGGATATTAGCGAATTTAAAGAAGTGGCGATTTTGAAAAAATAAAAAAATAAGCTTTTATTGGTTAAAATTTAAAAAAAGTACTCAAATAGTAGCAAAACGTAAAAAAAGTAGCAAATTGTAAGTTTTAGACGAAGCTGAAGTCCACAACGTTTTTAAAAACGAAAAATCAAAGAAGAATTTTTAAAAAATTGAATTCATCTCTAATTTTTATGTGTCTTAATTTTTAAGAAGTTAACTGTCACGGAGAATACAATTATTAAAATATAACATGGTTTGGAATCAAAAATAAAAATACCCTACCATTATTTTATTGTTTTCGTTTTTAAAAACGTTGTGGACTTCAACCTTATAGTTTTAGTAGATGAGAACGAAGCCTATAATTCCCAATTTTTGAAAAATTTAAAAACAAAACATTCCGTTACGTTTAAAATCAATTTTTTTGTTCAAAAACAACTAAAAAAAACTTGTTAAAATATTGCAAACATTTTTGTAAAAAATTCATAAATTTCTTTGAAGTTAGGACTTCAAATAAAATGAATTTATGAATTCACACTGATATTAAAATATTAGTGTGAAATTCGTTAGTTGCCAAATACTGCAGGACATACATATGTGTCTACAGATCTGTATATAAATGATTAAAAATAATAAACCTCGAGTAGAATGTAATATTTGTTTGTGATGCCGCTCGTCGTGTGTTATACATTGCGTATATATGTGGAAAAGACCCTTCATACCGATAAGAGATTCAGATTTGACGATTAGTAGCATATGGCAGATATCATCGCTCCTCCTGACAGATATCAAATCGAGTTTCCTATATACAAATTGTAAATTAATGTGACATCGTACAGGCCCGAATCCGTCGCTCGTTTCAACGACAAACTTTGTCAATATGAGACACGTGATTGTCTTTCTAATACATTGTCCTTTTCCTCTTATTTCCACAATATTTCCAGCCAAGAGATTACTGCACACTTTTTATACGATTTACTTCAACCGCAGACAAGTCAAACTTACTCGGACAAGAAAAATGAACGAGGATTTTCTTTATGTGCGACCAAAGAAAGAAGAACATGAAGAAAAGTTTTAATTTTTTCTCGATACAGAGGATGATGATTATGATGAAGAATAGGGTTTGGTAATCTTTAATTATTATGGCAAATTTTGGACCAAAAACCTGAGAAACCTAAAAAGAAATTTTACTTGAAGAATAGGGTTTGGTAATCTTTAATTATTATGGCAAATTTTGGACCAAAAACCTAAGAAACCTAAAAAGAAATTTTACTTGAAGAATAGGGTTTGGTAAACATTAATTATTATGGCAAATTTTGGACCAATTTTGTTAAATGAATACCTAAGAAACCTAAAAAGAAAGTTTACTTGAAGAATAGGGTTTGGTAGACTTTAATTTTTAATTGTAAATTTTGGACCAATTTTGTTAAATGGAAACCTAAGAAACCGAAAAAGAAATTTTACTTGAAGTGATGCAGCACTGTTTGCTTAGTGTTTAAATTTTGAGACTCTTGTGAGATACCTCAGTTTTGTGCAATGTTTGGAAAAATACGTCAAGTATTGGAGTTGGAGAGAAGCGCATGAATCATAAAATGCGGTGAAAATTGTTTGGGGCATTTATCCTTGAAGTGTGAGGACCAGACTGCTGGTTCTGAATAACAAACTGGATATAGGAAATATAACAAACGTGTCGCTACATTGAAACAACCAGCCAGCCGCTCGTATCTCACTGGAAGCTGTAAGGATGAGGACTGAGGAAAAGAAGAAGAAGAAGAAGCTGCGGGATGCTTTTTCTCTCGCGAGATCGCCTCCCAAATCTCGCGTGAAAATTACCCTATTGTGTCTGCTCCGGGGCACACTTTGCCACTCTCGTATTTCATCCCTCGGTTACATAATCGGCTTTTTGTTTTACGTTTTTATCCCTCTCAAGGTTTTCTCCTCCACCTTTGCACAAAAGGAAAAAAAACAGGTGAAGGAGCTGAGCTGCCGGGTGATATAAAGGTTAGGGCTTCCTTCGATCTACTCGATTTGTCCCTCTTCACCAGAGGACCCGAGGACCCGAGGGATTTCCACCATCCTTGTGCACAGTTTATGTCCAACCGCAATCCATCTACACACACTCCTTCTCTTGTAAATACGCTAGTCTTCCGTTTTACGCAATTGCACCCACTCATTATTCTTTCCAACAAAAATCGTGTTCCTTCCAACACCAACACATTGCAAAATATTAGAAACTTTGAATTTTTGATTCTTTTGTTGTGTTCGGAACACAACATGCACACTATACCAACTTGTAGAAATATTAAACAAAATAATATTTCTCAGGATGAAGGAAGCATAGGTTTTAATGTTAACACAAATAAAACACACTTTGTACAACTGTACTCGATCGTAGTTAATTTTGCACTGAACCTTTTTGGTGTTTCAGGTATCTATGGTAGTTATAAACATAAACATGTAGTGTAGGTACAATTTAGAATTGAAATCTGTTAAGTTTAGTTTAAAGGAAAAAACCGACAATCATCTGTACTCGATCTTAGTTAATTTTGCACTGAACCTTTTTGGTCCTTCAGGTATCTACCGTAGTTATAAACATAAACATGTAGTGTAGGTACAATTTAGAATTGAAATCTGTTAAGTTTGGTTTAAAAACGACAATCAACTGTACTCGATCGTAGTTAATTTTGCACTGAACCTTTTTGGTCCTTCGGGCATCTATGGTAGTTATAAACATAAACATGTAGTCTAGGTACAATTTAGAATTAAAATCTGTTAAGTTTAGTTTAAAGGAGAAAACCGACAATCAACTGTACTCGATCGTAGTTAATTTTGCACTGAACCTTTTTGGTCCTTCAGGTATCTATGGTAGTTATAAACATAAACATGTAGTGTAGTTACAATTTAGAATTGAAATCTGTTAAGTTTAGTTTAAAGGAAAAAACCGACAATCATCTGTACTCGATCGTAGTTAATTTTGCACTGAACCTTTTTGGTATCTACCGTAGTTATAAACATAAACATGTAGTGTAGGTACAATTTTGTGTGAGTACCTGTGTAGGTGTTTGTGAGAGTATCGTTGTTAGTGTTTGAAATAGTCAACACCAACGAATAGAAACAACAAGTGAAAAATAATGTAAGAACATATCTCACTGCATTCAGCTAACTGTACCTATGAAAGTCCACAACCATTCCCAAAAACACGAAAATCTCCAAATTTTACGACCAAAAGAGCAAAACTATTGTGCAGTCGATACATAGGGACGTAAATAAATAACGCTGATGTATGAAACCGAACCCAAATACATCTATAGTAGCATCAAAATTCGAAACTGGACAATATAGAGATATGTGTGTGTGTGCATTGGACAATCAGCCAGTTTGGTATTAGCGAGGTTATCGCAGCATTGGGGGAGGCTACACTAGCAGAGAGAAAGAGAGGCGGGAAAGTGAGAATGACCATATGCTACTAGTATGTTTAACACTCTCTCTCTCTCTCTCTCTCTCTCTCTCTCGGTACCTATATATATACATATTATAGTCCAGTTCTCAACTCGATGTCCAACTCTCCTCCTCGCCTCACTCTCTTCATCATCGCAATATGATCGATATATTATTACAGCAAACTCTCTATTTTCCCCCTGCCCTGTTGCAAATCGATACTTTTTTTTCTCTATCCATTGGGAGTTTGTTTGGCACCACCAATTTTACTGGATTTTTTTCCCACTCTTTTCTTTTCAAAAAAGCTGGTCGAAACCAGTGATCGCGAGCTTGATAAAACTTTTCGAGTAAAAACGAGCGGTTGTGGTAGCAAATCAATGCATTTAAGAAAAACACTGTTCGAGTGACGCACTGAGTAGTTTGCAGATTAGGTAGGATAGGTACAACACTAAAATTTATTTATTTTTTCATGCAAACCAAGCAGGATCATATATATTTATTACACGGAGAAAAATATAAAGTAACTATTACTACTTTTGTGGTAAAACTCTTCGTGGTAACTTTTACTATACTTTCGGAGTCAATTTTGCTATACGTTCGAAGTAAGACTTACTACGTTCAAAGACCATGTTTCTTTAGAAATTAGTAAAATTACTTCGAACACAGCAACATTCACTTCGAAAGTATATAAAGCTATATCAGAAAAGCAGACTTTGCACTCGATAATTAATTTTCAAAAAAAAGCTTTCAGACTAAAAAAAGTAGTAAAAAAAATAGCTGTACAAAAATGATAAAATGAAAAATATATTTATGACACAAAAGAAACATGAAAATTATTAACTTATTAATAAGGAATATTGTTAATTTCAAGTGTAGAGATCAAATGTGACGCGATCTGAAGAAAGGGACCTTAGAAGCAAAAAATTGTAGGTTATGTTTGCAATTTTTTAAACGAAAATACAGAAAAATTATCAACTGTTAATGTGAATCATTAATATTTAAGTTTTCATTACAACTAAAATATTTAATAAACATTGATTTTAATTTGAAAAAAAGTAAAAAGAAACTTTTAATTAACAAAAATGTAACACTAACATAACCTCGAAGTGATTTGCTTCTAAGGTCCCTTTTTCTTCAGATCGCGTCACAAATTCGTATTTAAAAATTAAAATAATTATTTATTCATTAAATCTGTGAAACAAAAAGTTTTTTATTATTTTCAAAAATAATTGAATTCTTGCGAAAGGTTTTATGAGAATTTTTCCAAAACAATTGAATTAACAAGATGAAATTTAATACTTTTAAAAATAATTAAATTCTTGTGATGAATATTTATTTGATGAATATTTATGAAAATAATTGAATTTTGCAACAATAAAAAAATTACTAAAATGACTTAAAATAATTGAATTTTCGGGAATAATTTTGTTATTCGTGTTTATTAATAATTGAATTGTTTTCAATTCATAAATAATTGAATTCTTGGGAAGAATTTTATTAAAATCCAAAGGAATAATTGAATTATTACATAAAAATTTAATTGAAATTGTGTTTAAAATAAGTGATTTCTTTCAAACAATTTTATTAAAATATTTGAAAATTTGTGGAATTTTGTGGTAGAATTTTGCATTCATAAAGATAATTGAAATGTTTACAATTATTTTTAGTTTTTTTTTTGGAAAATAATTGAATTTCTACGAAGAATTCTGACAATGATTTTACTTACAAAATTAATTAAATCCTTGAAAAGAATTAAAAATTTTTTTTAAATAATCGAATTACTGCTAAGGATTTAATGCCAAATAAAACATTTGATTTTTTTTTTTTTTTAATGTATGCAAATTCTATTTTAAATAATTTAATTCCTGCGTGAAATTTTTATTTTTTTCTTGAAAATAATTCAAATGATCGTGTGGAATATTATCAAAATTTTTCTTTAATAATTGAATTCTTTGGAAAATTGGATTGAAATAGTAGAATATTGAAAATTATTTATTTAAGAATAATTTTTTAATAGAATTGAAATTTTGCCATGAATTTTATTGATATTTTCTTTAAATAATTGAATTCTTAAGAGGAATTTTATTATTTATGAAAATAATTGAATTATTGTAATAATATTTATTAAAATTTTTTTTTTTTAAATTGAATTTCTGTGAAGAAATTTTAGTTTTTTTTTAAAAATAAATTTGAATAATTGAATAATTTGAATTTTCCATAAGAATTTTATAAATATTGTTTTAAACAATTAATTTTTTCGAAATTTAATAAATATTACAAGAATTTTATTTTTAATAATTGATTTTTTCGAAAATTTTTTGAAAATACTATTCTCAATTAATTAAATCCTTGTGAAATTGTTATTAATTATAAAAATAATTGAATTTTGGGATGAATTTTTATTTTGTTGAATAATTGAATTCTACACCCAGAGAAATTGTATATTTGTCTCAGAACCAACTAGACTTTTTATTTGTTTCAAATAAATTTTATTTAGTGTAAATAAAATTTTATTCAACTTAACTATATGTTTTATTTATGTCAAATATAAATTTTATTTAAAACAAATAGAAAGTCTAGTTGGTTCTGGGACAAATATACGTTTATTTAAGTCAAATAAAATATATTTGGTTTAAATAATAATTTTCTCTGGGTGTAATGTATACGAAATTTGATGAAAATACTGGATATTGTAAATAATTGAATTTCGAATATTTGTTCAAAATAATTAAATCGTTTTAAAGAATTTGATTTTAATTTTTAAGAATAGTTTTTTGATTCCACGTGTTAGCGAATTTTAAGTAGTGAAAATACTAAAAAAACAGAAATAGTAGCTTTTAGTGGCCGAAATCTGAAAATAGTACCCAAATAGTAGTGTAACTTAAAAAAAAGTAGTAAATAGTAGGTTTTAGTAGATAAGTGCGAAGAAGCCTGGAATTGGTTTACTATAAAAAAATAAAATAATAATCAGAAGCACATAGAGTAAAAGTTACTTTATATTTTTCTTTGTGGTCGGTAGATACTTTTTCTTAAGCAAAGGTGATGTACAGAAAAAAATGACAACCAACAAGTGGAAATTTAGAAAGTGACATTCTGAAAAATGAATATTTCTAGACAGTAAATTATGCAATTACTCACTGATGCACATATGAAGGAAGCGAGGAATATAAATGTTCGGATGATATATTTTGCTACCTTGAAGTGAAAAGGCTACTAGCAAAGGAAGACAGGTCACTTACCTGAAACAGAAAAGAAAGGTATTATTATTATTGTTATTATTTGTGTATATGGGAGATAGAGCAGTGTGGGTTGAAACGGTAGGCGAGGATGAGTTTTTTCAGAGTCGATTCTCATTTTCAACTGCCAACAGGACATAGCTAATGACACCGCAACAGGATTAGAGTTTCACTAACGCTTTGCGTAGGCAGTTGCACACTCCGAATCACTGTAAGGCACACATTGTATATTATATATATACCTGTTTCCTTTACGACTCGCCGATTGCTTTCTTTTGCAACTCTGCAAAACTTATTCTACGTCAACTCTATAAAGTGACCAACAGTCGACTAGGAGAGGTTGCCTTCAAATGCATCATTTATTTTTAACAACTTTTTAAAACAATGAATTAATTATAATAATCAAACAGTAAAAAAACGACATTAAAGGATGATTTCAACAAAATAAATTAAAAGGTAATCAATGATTAAAGACAGCAGGGTTGCCACAGGTCAGGGAATTCAGGGAAAGTAAAATTAGTCAGGGAAGTCAGCTAAAACTCAGGGATTTTTTGTAAAAGTACTGGAAAAAATCGAATTTCAAAAATTCATGAAAAAACTCTAAATTTTGATGATTTTTTGTTTGCCTAGTAAAAGTTTTTGTAAAAGTACTGGAACAAATCGAATTTCAAAAATTCATGAAAAAACTCTAAATTTTGATGATTTTTTGTTTGCCTAGTAAACTATAAAAAATAACCACGAATTTTAGTACAAAATCTTGAATTTTATCTATTTCAGACAATAATTTCTTTTTAAATAACTTAATTTTTAAAGAACTATCATAAAATTATGACTTATAAATTATGTAATGAATCATTTTTATAATTTTCATAAATACTAGATTGATAAAAGAATTTAAATTAAAAATTTAAAAAAAATTTAATTTTGGAAAAGTTACAAATAATTACAGAAATTCAATTATTTTCAAAAGTATTAACATTTTTCGCAGAAATTCAATTATATTCAAAAATTTAAAAAATTCTGGTCATTTCAATTATATCTTTAAAAATAAAAAAATTCAATTATGTTCAAAATTTTTTTTTAAATTCTCGTCAAAATTTAAATTATCTTTATAGATAATACAACTCTTCTTTGAAATTCAATTATTTTTAAAAACTTTAATAAAATTCTTGAAAAAATTTCACAGGAATTCAATAATTTACAAAATTTTTGATGAATTTCTTCTAAATAAACCAATTATTTTCAAAAATAGTAAAATTTTCACAGAAATTAAATTATTTAATATGAAAAATTTCAAATAATTTTACGAAAAATATCAATTATTTAAAATGAATTTTATAAAATTCGTCGCAAGAGTTCAGTTATTGAAAAAATTTAATAACAAAGTTCTTTTCAAGAATTCAAATTATTTTTAGAAATAGTAAAATTCTTCACCGAAATTCAATTATTTTTATAAACTTGAATAAAATTCGTTGGAAGAATTAAATTTTTTTCAAAAGTAATAAAATTCTTCGCAAAAATTTAATTATGTTCAAAAATTTTTGTCAAAATTTCAATTATCATTATAAATAATAAAATTCATCAATATTCAATTATTTAAAAAAAATTTTTAAATTATCGTCAAAATTTCAATTGTTGTTATAAATAATACAATTCTTCTTCAAAAGTCAAATCTATATTTGAAAACTTGAATAAAATTCTTGTTAAAATTAAACAGAAATTCAATTAATTTATGAAATTTTAAATAAATTCTTTTGAAATAATTCAATTATTTTCATAAATAATAAAATTTTCAAGTGAGTTCAATTATTTAATATAGACAATTTTATAAATTTTTTTGAAAAATATCAATTATTTAAAATGATTTTTATAAAATTCGTCGCATGAATCAATTATTTTTAAAAAAATTTAACAAAGTTCTTTACAACAATTGAATCATTTTTATAAATAATCAAATTCTTCACCGAAATTCAATTATTTTTGAAAAATTTTAATTACATTTTTGGAAATTTTTTAAAATTATTTTCATGAATAATAAAACTCATCGCAGGATTTTAATTAATTTTTGATACAATATTTTAATCAAATTCCTCGAAAAATGTAATTATTCTTAAAAATTTTATTAAAATTTGTCAAAAGAATTCAATTATTTAAAAATTTGTTAATAAAATTCTTTATGAGAATTGAATTTTAACAAATATTCAATTATTCAATAAATTATTTATTTTTCAATTTAAATAATTGAATTTTTCTAGAATTTTCTAATAAAAATTAATTAAAAAATGAAATTACCGAGTAATCGATTTATTGTTTATGAAAATAATTGAATTATTGCAACGAATTCTATTACAATTTATTTTTTCAAATAATTTAAAATTTAATAATTTAATTTTTTGAGAAAATTTACTATTTTTAAAAATAATTGTATTCTTGCGAAGGATTTTATTAGGATTTTTGTAAATAATAAAATTTTTGTTGAAAAGTGTCATGATTATTTAAATTATAACAAAACATTAAGAATTCTTTATGTTTTGTAATAATATTCTTATAAATTGTTGAGTTTCAAAAAGGTTTGAATTTGAATGTTTTGATGATCTCAAAGTTTTGAACGTTCAAATGAATGAAATATTTTTTATTGTCGGTATTCTAATAAATTACTAATCATAAAAAAATTTAAAAACTAAAATTTTACCTTTACAAACTCAATAATTAATTTTTTGGATAAGTGAAGCAAAATAATTACAATAAAAATTTAATTTTTAGAAGAAATACATCAATTTCGTTCATTTGAACGTTCAGAACTTTAAGATCTTATGTTTTGAAGAATTTTAATTCCCGTGGAAAAGTAATAATTAAATACTTATTTAAAAATTTAGTTATTGTTGTTTTTGAATAATTTTACAATTAATGAAATTTGTAAATAAATGTAATAGAACATTTTTTCTTGAGTATCTAATAATTTTTAGAGTGAATCAGAATATTTTTTGTGGTCAGGGAAAAAGTGAGAATTTTCTCTGGAAATCAGGGAAAAATAAAATTAAATATTTGTGGCAACCCTGAAGACAGTTTAACAGCTTGTGATTGGTTGATTGAGGATTTAATCATTGATTAACTTGTAATCGTCATTGGTGAAACTGGCTCTAAATCTTTTTTGAGACTTTAATGTTACAACATTTAATTCAGTGTGTAAGAACTGTGCTTTACATCAATAATCATGATTATAAAATTTGTTTTAACACTGTAAAAAGAGAGGTCTTATTTTAAGATACTTTGGTAGTCACTTTTGAGTTGTTTCCAAAAAGTTATCAAAAGCATCTTAAAATGCATTAGTTTTTAAGATAGAAGATTGATAAATAAGATGTTTTAATCGTTTTAAAAGTGATTATAATGTATTTTAAGATACTTGTGTTTGCAGTGTTTTTACAGTGAAGACGAACTAGTAGCTTTATCAATTGCATAATTGTGATTTTAGCTTTATCACAAATGTCGACATAGGTTGTCTTAAAATTCTACTCCATAGAGAAGTTCTTGTCTACCCCTAATTTCTCCAACGTTTTTTGACAAAACTTATCTCACATATTTCGCAAACAAATTGAAAACATTAAATCTACAAATTGAGGCAGCAATTTGTCATGAACATAAAATAAAATATGTCTGATTTATTCTTCCACAGGAGTCTGTAAAGAATGGAGAAAAATAATAATGATCAGTTTTCTACGAAAACTGAGAAGAGAGAGAGAGAGTGTGTGAGTGAGAAGAGAGATTTAGGCGTGTAATTGGCTCAGCTGGTGTTGACGCAATCCTATCATCAATACCTCATCAACCGCCCCCGGGAAACCTGTATCCTCTCTCATCCCTGTATCGTCACCCTCGAACCCCCCCTCCTCCTTTTCTGCCACCTACCGTTCATGCTCGATCTCATACTCCCTCTGAGACCGTCGCGAATACCAAGTAGTCTTCCAGAAGTGAAAACAACCGAGAAACTCTTCTCTCACCACCCACTAACTTTCGAATAGCTCTTAAACTTCCTTAGGTACCTTTTCCAACGATCCAGTTTAAAGTCACCTTTCTTAAAAGATTTCCATTATTATTATTCAAACATCATTTGTCCACTTATTCACTTACAACTTACAAGTTTACAATGTTTTAGGGGTTGATCCGAATTTTATATTGTTTCCCGCGTGGGAACGAAAAAAATGGCAAATTCTTGATAACTGTGGGCAAAGATTTTAGGCAAAGTAAATACACTGACAAAAAAATTTAATTGATTCAAATAACCGACTAATTGACTATTATGAATTAAATATTTACTTGAATAATAATTCAATCAAATAATAGTTAATGGAGTCAATTAAATGGTTCAATTCACATTTGAATCAATAACCTCAGTATTTGAAGCAAATACCATTTAATTCACTCTAATAGATATTATTTGATAAAATTAAATATTTAATTGTGATAATATTCAATTAATCGGTTATTTGAATCGATTAAAATGTTTTTTTCAGTGTAAACTCTGAAACGTTGGCCAACAACTAAAAAAAAATTGTTTATGCTACTATTTATTTATTTGGATATATATACGGGCTTTGCCCATTCGTACATTGTACTAAATATAATTAGAAGTGTGATAGAATTCATTACAAAAAAAATTAGTTGGCCGCATTTACATCATTATTATTATTATTATTATTATCATAAATAATTGCTCGCAAACTTGTTTTAAATGAATTGATTGAAACACCAAAAAAATCAATGACACCGTTGACACCAGTTATGTAATTTTTATAACATAATTTTGATTTAAGTTTACATTCCGCTCGAAGTTGAGAGAAAACCAAGTAATCTTGAACAGAATTCGTTCAAAACTATTCTTCAAAACAAATATATTATTTTCAAAAAATATTCGAAATTCAATTATTTTTCATTATTTTCTATTATTTTCAATTTCTACTATTTTTATGAAATTTCGCAAAAGAATTTAATTATTTAAGAAAAAAATTTTAAAAATTCACTTGCAATTCAATTATTTTAAAAAATGTGACGCGATCTGAAGAAAGGGACCTTATAAGCAAATCACTTTAAGGTTATGTTAATCTTACGTCTATTTGTTGATTAAAAGTTTCTTTTTACTTTTTTGCAAATTAAAATCAGTATTTATTAAATATTTCAGTTATAATGAAAACTTAATCATCAATAATTTATATTTTCATAGTTGATTCTCTTTTTTATTTTTAATTCAAAAATTGCAAACATAACCTACAATTTTTTGCTTCTAAGGTCCCTTTCTTCAGATCGTGTCACAAATATATAATTTCCACAGGAATTCAATTAGTTTTTTTTATACAATTCGTTACAATAATTCAATTATATTTCTACTAATAATATTTTTCGTAAAATTCAATTTTTTAAGAAGTTTTTTGAAAAAATTCTAAGAAAGAGTTCAATTATTTTCATAAATAATAAAATTCATCGAAGAATTTCAATTATTTTTTAATATTATTTTAAGTTAATTGAAAACTTCAATTATTATCAAAAATAAAGTTTTCCACAAGAGTTTTATAGTTTTAAATAAAATTTTCATAATATTTATTTCATTTCGATAAAATTAATTAATTAAAACAATGTTTTTTAGAATTCTTATGGAGAATTTGATTATTTTTAAAAGTAATAAATTTCTTCTTGAAAATTCAATTATTTAAAAAAATTCTTATAAAATCGTTTGCAATAGTTCAATTACTTTCTAAAAAAAATAAAATTCTATTGAGGAATTTAATTATTTAAAAAAAAATTGAACAAAATACCACATAGACGTTCAACTATTATTAACAATTTCAATAGAATTTTTTGTAAACTATTTTCACAAAATTTCCAAACTCATTTCTTTGGAACATTTGGGATTTTTGTTAACACTGAAGTTCATTGCAGAATTTCAATTATTTTTAATACAATTTTACAGAAATTGCTAAACAAAAAGGTTACAAAAAATTCAATTACTTTTTAAACAATTTAATAAACTTTTTCGCATCAATTCAATTTTTTTCTTAAAAATTTTTTTTTTCAAAAATTCAATTATTTTTGAAAATTTAAATAAAATTCTTAGCAACTATTCGATTATTTACGTAAATAATAAAAATAATAACAAGATTTCAATTTTTTTAAATATAATTTTACAGGAATTGCTTAAAAATTGTAATTCTTAAAACTTTGATTTGAATTTTTTGAAAAAATCAATTATTATTTAAAAAAGTGTTTTTTTAAATTTTTTGCTCGAATTATTCAATTATTTTAAAAAATATTAGAATTTTTCACAGAAATTCAATTATTTTCAAATATTTTAATAAAATTGCTCGAAAGAAATGAATTATTTAATATTTAATTTTAATTCAAATTTTTGTTTAAAATTCAATTTTTATTTTAGATTTCAATAAAATTCTTCATGAAAATTCAATTATGTGAATAAACAAGAAAATTATTCTCGAATATTCAATTATTTCCATAAATAACGATATTCATCAGAAGAATTCAATTATATTTAAAAGTAAAAAAATTTCTTCCTGGAAATTCAATTACTTTAAAAAATTGGTATAAAATCGTTTGCAAGAATTCAATTATTTTTATAAATAATAAAATTCTTTATTCAAAAATTTAATGATTTTTGAAAATTTCAATAATGTTATTATTCTAAAAAATTTAATTTCAATGCCACAAAATAATATCAATTATGTAGTAAAATTTTTAAGTTTCTTTGAAACAATCAATTAATACAAAAATATTATAATTTTTCCCAGAAATTCAATTATTTTTAAATATTTTAATAAAATTGTTCGAAAGAAATCAATTATTCATAAAAACATTTTTGATTAAATTTTTTTGAAATAATTTAATTATATTCTTTGGATTTTAATAAAATTCTTTCCAAGAATTCAATTATTTTCAACAAAATTTAATAAAATGCCACACAGTCACGTTTAATTGCTCTCAAAAATTTTAATCGAATTCTTTGTAAAATTTACTTATTTATAAAAAGTTTTGGCTATTCAATTATTTTTAATATTTACTATTTTTATATAATTTTCAAACTGAATTCAATTATTTAACAAAAAATATTGTTAAAATCTGCGTATGAATTCAATTCTTTCAATGAATAATAAAAATTTCTCCGGAATTCAATTATTTAAATTAGAATATAATATTAGTGGAAAGAAATTAATTATTTAAAATTTTCTCTAAAATTCTTGCAAAGCATTAATTATTTTTATAAATATTTAAATTCTTGAATGAAAAATTAAAGTTGTTTCAAGAAAATAAAATACAGAATAGAAGTTTTGTTAATTGTATGAAGTGTCAGAAATGAGTTTTTTATAGTCCTTAAGTTAAGTTTCTCGATAGCAACTTTTTACTACTTTTTAAAAATTAATTATCGAGTTCGTAGTCAGCTATGGTTACAATTTATAGAAAGTATATGACGGATGACATAAATATTTAAAAAACATCAAAATTTACATGTTTTAAAATTAAGCATATATTGTTAAATTTTAACGAAACAGGGGCATTGACAAAAATTTTTTTATCCTGAACTATTTTAGACTATGGCCATAGTTTTCTACCGTTTGAAAATAATCAAAATATATAAATATTTTAAAGTTGGAAAAGGAAACTATTTTTGCCTTTGTCCATGGTATCCTTTATTTTGGATTTAGCTAAAAATTAAAAAAATTTCTTTTTTAAAAACAGAAAAGTCCTCTTAAAATCGTGTTGCAAAAATAAACGACCCCAATTCCTCGCGGATTTAAATTTAAGAACACTAATTTTTAAAATCAAGTCTTCCAAAGAAAAAAAAAGTAAATAAATGCGACCACAGAATTGTTCGCAATGAGGGTCGGCCTCTCAGTGAAATCTTAAAAAGTCCTTCGGCACGCAGAGAGTACATTTCCGCTTTTCTCGCAAAAAACTTCCAACCACTAATCCTGAGATTAATACTGCCGTGAGCCGTATATATGTATATAGTTCGGCTCAAGAAGCCCCTTAAAATGGGACGAGTGGCGCACATCATGGGCAAATCCAAAATCTACAAGAGCGACGGGCAACGAGGCGAATATGCGGGCGAGCTAATACTCAATCACGTGATTTCCTCCGGCACGATACGTTCGATCAGCAAATTTTCAATAATTAATCTACGATAAAGTTGTTGCTGGCTACCCACATCCGTTGCGTCGTTGACCACGCTTCACCTATATCTCCCATACGACGAATTCTACGAATCAATTATTATCAGGGACCGTCACGGAATCAGAACAAAATTAAAAAATACTTTTGTTTTGAGTCAGAATCAAAATTCCACTCTATTTCGTTTTGGTTCCAATATCAAAATCAAAATTCAACTGTGTTTCGTTTTGGTTCCAATATCAAAATCAAAATTCAACTGTGTTTCGTTTTGGTTCTAATATCAAAATCAAAATTCAACTGTGTTTCGTTTTGGTTTTAATATCAAAATCAAAATTCTTTCTTGTTTTAATTTTGATAAAATAACACTGCGCATATGTAGAAGTGTGATTGAACCTAAATTTTGTTGCAAATGTCAAACATATCAGAAGATAATATCGTTTTTACATATACGAAATTTGAAATAGAATTCGAATCGACTTCTGTTTCTATAAGAAAACCGAATTGCAGTATTACAGTATCAGAATCAAAATAGGAAGTAAATTTTGTTTCGTTACAGTATCGGAATCAAAATAGAAAGTAAATTTTGTTTCGTTACAGAATCAAAATCAAAATACATTAATAATTTCGTTTTGTTTTGGAATATCGTAACGAAATCAAAATTTGATTTCCGTGACGCTCCCTGATTATTATTCATGCTAATCCTGTTAGTTTCATTTTCCTGGCGCGGCGCTTTCATGAAAAGACACAAGGTTTGTTGATTTAGCTAATTTGTGTGTAATAAATGCTCGTTGGGAGTGTTTTGGAAAACGAGATGCTACACTCAACTCACGGGTAATGCACTATATAGTTCTATAAATGTAATCGGTTACTAACTGCGAATCTAGACTTCCAGCAGGAAAATTATTTTAACACTTTAACGCCTGCGGGACATTTGTGTCCCACTTACAGAAATCATTGTACTCTCTAAATTTGAATCAGTTAAAAATACCTGATTTAAAAGCAAAAAGTCAGTCAATAATTCAAATAGTAATATTTCTACTGCCAATTAGTTAAAAATAACTGATTGTCAGTTTAAAATAACTGATGTTTCAGTAAATTTTGTTTTTGGCTGATTCAATTAGTCAAAGTTTAAATAATTTTTTCAGTTATTTATTAACTGAAAATCAGTTGTTTTTAACTGATTCAGAAGCAAAAAGTCAGTCACTGATTGTCAGTTAAAACCATGATTTTTAACTGATTCAAATTAAGAGAGTAACTTTATCAAATATTCATTCAGGGCTCGGATCGTCTTTAAGACTAAAAAAAAAGTCGCTTTAGTCGCATAAATTCACAACAAAAGTCACGAAAAGTCGCATAAAATTTCCAAAAAAGTCGGAAAAAAGTCGAATTAAATTTTAAGAAAAAAAACGCCAAAAAGGAAACACGAAATTGTCAAAATTGTCAAAAAAAATCGCATTTCTCGCCAACACATACTTTAACATCAAACAATCTGGAATAATATTTAATAAAATTTAATAAAATGCATGGCAAAAATTTAATTAGGTATTTTTAACATTTTTTAAAAAAGTTTGTTCAAAATTTCAATTATTTTTATAAATAATAAAATTCTGTTCCAAAATTAAATTATTTGAAAGAATTTAATAAAATGCCTGTCATAATTTCAATTATCATTATAAATAATAAAATTCTTCTCTAAAATTAATTTATTTTTAAAAATAATTAAATTCTTTGCAAAAATTCAATTATTTTCAAAATTAACAAAATTCTCCGCAGAATTTCAATTATTTTTATAAATATCAAAATTCTTCTTCAAAATTCAATTATTTTTAAACATTTTTATAAAAAGAATCGTTCATAAATTCAATTATCTTTATAAATAATGAAAGTCTTCTCTGTAATACAATTATTTTTAAAGAATTTTCATAAAATTCTTGTCAGAATTTCAATTATTTATTTATTTATTTATGTCCATTTGTAATTATCTTTATAAATAACAAAATTCACCCTAGAAATTCATTTATTTTGAAAAGTAATAAAATTCTTCGCAGAAATTCAATTATTTTTTTAAAAATTTTTTTAATTTCTCGTCAAAATTATCATTATTTTCATTAATAATAAAATTCATCATGAAAATTTAATTATCTTAAAAAATTTGAAAAATCATCGCAAAAATTTAATTATTTTTAAATTTTTTAAAATTCTCCCCACAATTTCAATTATTTTTAAAAATATAAAATTTGTTGTTGCTAATAATTTACTAATTAAATTGACTGATCAATCACTAAATTAATTTTTTAACATAAATTTATTTATTCGTAAATGTCTGGTAATTTCATTTTTATAAATCTACAAAACTATTAAAACTATTAAAAAAATTATTATTAAAATTGTTATCAATTAAATAATAATTGCAGAATTAATCATAAATAAATTTACAAAGAAATAAATTCTTACTATAAACACAAAATTTAGATCAAATTATAATTTGATTCGATTTTGGATTGTTAAAAATATGTATAATCTATTGTGAATACCAGAAATAATTACGAAGCTGAAGTCCACAACGTTTTTAAAATCGAAAAATCAAAAAAGTATTTTGTTAAAATTAAATTCATCTCTAATTTTCATGTACCTTAATTTTTAGAAAATTAGTTGCCACTAAGGATACAATAATTAAAGACTAACATGATTTAGAATCAAAACAAAAAAATACCGTACCATTACTTTCTTTTGTCTTCGTTTTTAAAATCGCTGTGGACTTCAGCCTCATAAATAATTCTAAAACATTGAAAGGTTGTAAATAGATTACAAAGGGTAATAATCAGATTATATTCAGTATGATCTTATTTTCTATATTCTCAATTGTATAATCCATTTTTCTCCTTGTGGAAATTTAAAAATCATTGAATTCACTGAAAGAAACTGTATATTAAATTATTTAAATTTTGTAAAAGTATTTAACAATTTGGGGAAAAAGTGCAACAAACCGAAATTTTGATATAAAAACATTAAACTTCAAAAAAAACATTATGTAGAATTTAGTAAAGTTATATTAAAAATTTAAAATATTTAAAATTGAATTAAAATTCTTGATATTTGATATAATTATACTAATTTCGACATAATTTTTTTCAAAGTTTAATATTTTTATATCAAAATTTCGGTTTATTGCACTATTTCCCCAAATTATAAAATACTTTTACAAAATTTACCACACATTTTCTTTCAGTGTGAAAAAATTAAAAGAAAACGAAATAAAAGTTGAATTATATGATTAAACGAATTGTAATTTAAAAAAGGATGAATAACACAAATTCCGAACTAGGAACAATAAGGACTCGAAATCTTATCCCACTGGAAATCGTGAGGTAAAAAGTGAATAGTAGCGCAAAAGCGAAGCCACAATAAATGAGGTCTCGCACACAAATGCGTCCGTCAGTTGGCCACTCCACGCAAACTATACATTATCCCTGACCAGTCTGGGGCGCATCGTCGGAAAGCGGGACTTGTCACCCCATCGCATCACGTAGGTAACTCTGGCTCGGGTATAATTTATCCCGTTATGCTAATCGGGACGATTTGTCTAAATTAAAAGGCGCTCGCCCTGATCCGCGGTCACGTTCCCATTTTCATGCCACCCTCACGCGCGCATTATACGGATATACATACACAGAGAGAGTGAGTGAGTGGCCAATGGTATTTGTGTGGGGCTCACCCTGCCACACAGTCCAGAAACCGGGCTTGACTCGTCTTCTCCCGAGGGATGAAGAGCGCGTTATCGCGCCAAATCCCCGCAGATGATGAGACTTTACTTTATTGTACGTGGTCCAAAGCGGCCACCACAAGACAAAGGCGAATAAGCTTTTTCGACATTCCTCTCGAAGAAACATTGTTTCTTCTTTTCCACACTTCTTCGGACATGCGGGTAATAGCTGGTCAATCCCACGGCAGTCAGGACCTGCGTATAAAATGAGCTTGATGCCTTTAGAAGAAACACGAAATGTTCTTTATTTTTTCTCCTCCCCATAAGCTTGTCAATAATCATCAATGTCACTTTGCATGAGATATTCCTCGTCTTTACTCAAATAAACCATTTTTTTTTCTTTTTCTAACAAAAAATATCTCATCCTTTTTTTTTTATTACGTACATTCATCATTAAGGATTGTCCAAAGAGTGTTGAGGGGCAAATGGATTGTTCCCATTGCTCCAATGTAAAATACCCAGCTGAAAAAGTTCTATAGAATTTCACTAGAATCATTCTATAGAATCGTTCTATATGAATTCTAGTGAATATTCTATAGAATTTCACTTGAATGATTCTATAGAATTTCTACATAAATACTATTAAATTTTAGTGATTTTTAATTTAGAAAGACTTTAAATTTGTGAAATAATATTTTTCAACAAATTTTAGGCCAAAATAAATTTCGTGAAATAATTTTTTTTAACATTATAGTTACGTATGATTACGAAGTTCAATGAATTTTATACAGTGAACTCTCGATAAGACAAACTCGAAGGGAGACCGAAAAAACTTTGAGTTATCGAATGTTCATAATTTTAGGGTCTTTCGTGAATAAATAGTATCATTTTTTTAATTGTATACAAATTGTATTTAATATCTTTTAATATCTAAATTTTATATCTTTATGTCAGATTTAAAGTTACACATTTTTAAAAAAGTAACTAGTCAAAGTTGTTTGCTTCGTCTTATGTAAAGATTCTTTCTCTATAAAATTTTCAAGCGTATATAGAGCCGAAAAAACCTCATCGGGGACATTACATTGTACATGCGCATATTTTCGAAGCTTTGATAAGTAATTAGATGCTTGCATTGTCGATATAGGTATTTCCACATTATCATTTACTTCATCTTCTTCTTCATCGCTTGACTCCACTTTTTCATCTTGAATTTGACTAGCATTGATGATGTCAATTTGAGAAGGGTAATCCGTTGTTACAATTTTAGAATCTACGTTGACATAATCCTCAAAGCTTAAATCACGAATATCTGGAATATGCTGCTTATACTTTATCCATTCAATTGGAATAGTATCTGGCACATTTTCCTCTTCTTCGATATTTGTATTGTCTACTGTAAATTCTGTAAAATAAGATTAAAATTGTAAGCTTCTGTGAGATAAGATTATTAATGAAAATAAGAGTGTGAGATTAAACAAAGTCTGAAATTTTAATTTAGCTTACCATTTTTGAATCCTGCATGACTGAAACAATTAGCAATTGTAAGTTGTGAGACAGCTCTCCAGGACTTATCCAACATTTCTATACCTTCTAACAAAGTAATAGATGTCATTTCTTCTAGTGAATATTCTATAGAATTTCACTAGAATGATTCTATAAAATTTCTACATAAATACTATTAAATTTTAGTGATTCTTAATTAGAAAGACTTTAAATTTGTGAAATAATATTTTTCAACAAATTTTAGGCCAAAATAATTGTTTATATCCTTTAAATATATAAAATTAATTATACTTCGTAATCATACCTAACTATAATGTTAAAAAAAGTTATTTCACGAAATTTATTTTGGCCTAAAATTTGTTGAAAAATATTATTTCACAAATTTAAAGTCTTTCTCAATTAAAAATCACTAAAATTTAATAGTATTTATGTAGAAATTCTATAGAATCATTCTAGTGAAATTCTATAGAATATTCACTAGAATTCATATAGAACGATTCTATAGAATGATTCTAGTGACATTCTATAGAACTTTTTCAGCTGGGCATACATATAACTATAATGTAAAAAAAAATTATTTCACGAAATTTTTATTCCTTCTAATTAAAAACCACTAAAATTTAGTAGAATTCACGTAGAAATCCTATAGAATCATTCTATTGAAATTCTATAGAATATTCACTAGAACTGATATAGAACGATTCTATAGAATGATTCTAGTGAAATTCTATAGAACTTTTTCAGCTGGGTATATGTTTGCAATCTCAAAAAAAAATTCAATTTCATAATTTTAATCAAAAATTTATATATAAATATTAATTAAATAATCTTTAACGTCGGAGATACTTCATAAATAAGTCAAATTTAATGAAAACGAAAACATTCGGACAAAGTAACAAATTTTATTTACTCCAACGTTTCGAAATCAAATCGATCTCCTCTTCAGGGAGTTGAAAAATATATACAAAATTAAAAAATAATAAAAACTGTTTTAACAATAAAGTACATATTCAAAAAATTATCGTACCAAAAAAATAATAATTATAAATAAACGAAGACTTAGAATTCAAACCCTGACGATGGAGTAGAGTCTGGAGTCAGATTATAAAAATTGAATTAGAAAAAATCAAAAATAGAAATAAATACAAATTGGTAAAATTAGAAATAAAATAAGTAAATAATAAATAAACTCAAAGAAGAAACAATAATAAATAAATAAATTTTTGAAAAATCAATAAAAAAAATTTATATACAGAATAATTGAAAAGAAATAAAAAATAAAATGAACATACCATAAATAAATAATAATCCGTCTTAGATCCGTCTTATATAAATATTGTTTAACTAAACTTTCAGTAACAATTTGAAATTTGAAAAAAGAAATTCAAATTTCGATTTTATAGTACCATAAGTAAAAAAGTGGCTTTTTCACCCCACTCTACCCTAATTATTTTTTTTCTGTATTTTTACTCAAAAATTAAAAACATAACCTCAAATTTTTTGCTTCTTAGGTACCTTTCTTGGGAGCGCGTCACATATTATACTAATTATTCTACTTTTTATTTATAAAAATAGAACATTGCTAATTGTTCAAAAATTTAGATTAAGAAGTAATACACCCTATTTATGCATAATTTTTCTTTCCCAATAACAATAATTTTTTACAAACTCATTTTTTTCTCGTGGAAAGATTTTGTATAAAAAATTTTCATAAGGAAATAATTTTTCAACAATTCTATTTCCTAATTTCCATCGTTTTAACAAAATTCAAAGTTTTCTATTAAAATGAAGGAAAAATATGTTTATAAGTTACAATTTTCAATTAGAAAATTAAATTGAAAATAGTTTAGAAAATAAAGGAAAACATTTAATTGGAAAAAAATTGTTCTGCAAAATTTATTTAAGAATTTCATTACTTGTAAAATTATTCGAAAACAATCATTTCTTTTTTAAATGTTTAATTATTATATTTTTTCCATAGGAATTAATATTTGTAAAAATTTAAAAGTCAAATTTTTTTGCAATTTATCAACTTTAATAATATTGTAGTAAAACATATAACATATTCTATTGTTATCTAAAAATTAAACTAAAATTCATTTTTAAATCAATTTTTATTAGAAAATTCTACGAGAATTCAATATTTAAATACAATGGTAAATTATTTATTGAATAATTGAAAGTTTCATGAAATTTAATTTTTATAAAGAATTTTATTAACAAATTTGAAATAATTGAATTCTTTTAACGAATTTTAACAAAAAATTTGAAAAAATACTTACACCTTTCAAGAAATTTTATAAGAATTGTTTTAAAAATAATTGAAATTCTGCGATGACTGAAAATAATTGAATTTTTGTAAAAAATTTATTTAAAAATTTGTAAATATTTGAATTTTGGTGAAATTTTTATTATTTATGAAAACAATTAAATCTTTTTTTTATAATTTTATTGAAATTATTTTTAAATAATTTTGACAAAACTCTAATAGTAGATAATAAAAATCTTTGAATTGAGAAAATTTTTTTAAAATATTTGAAATTTTTCCAATAATTTAAATTATTCAACTTTTTAAAAATAATTAAAATTTGGAGAAAAATTTTATCAAATTTATAGATAATTCAAATTTTGTGGAGAATGTAGAAAAATTATTGAACATAGTTGAAATTTTGATAAAAATGTTTTTAGATAAGTAAAATTTTTCAAAAAAACATTAAATTTCTGCAATCATTTGTAACGTCTTCAAAATTCAATTTGTGAAGTGTTTTTAATTTTTAAATTCTTCTATAAATCCTTTATTCTTTATAATTAATTAAGTATATGTTGACAAATTTAACTAATCTAAAATTTCAAATTGTTACATTTTAACTCAGTCATCATTATGCATTTGTTGTTTTTTTATATGTTTTCACAAAAATAATTTTATACACGAAAAAAATCTTCACCTATGAACAACTACAAATTTCACTATATTAGCGAAATGTTTAGTTATTGCAACGAATACTTTCGCTATTCTAGCGAAAATTGTCTCTGTTTCAGTTAAAGTTTTTTTTTGTTTACTTCTTACTTACTTACTACTTGATTAATTTTTTAATCTAATAATATTTATTATTAACTCCTAAAAGTTTTTAATATTTATGAAAATAATTCAATTTTTGTTAAAAATTTAATAAAATTTATAAGAAATTTATAAAAAATTGAAAATAATAGGTAGAATTTACATAAAATTGAGGAAATTTTTTAAAAATAATTGAAGTTTTGCTAAGAATTTTATTTGAAAATTTTTAAATAATTCAAATTTTGTCTCACATTAATTTATGAGTTTACTTCATACAGCATTTGATTCTGCGATATAGATTTATACTGAACTGACGTTTGAAATAATATTATCTCGCATTGTTTAAAAGACTTTTAAAATATCTTGTTCTTTTTAAAATTTTATCATGTTTTGAAAAATGAATAGAAAAAACTTTAGTTTTATAATAAATTTGATGTTTAAAAAAATTTTTTTCTTTTGCCTGAAAATGGAAAGCCCAAGTTCAAGAATTTATTAGCTGCTTTCAAAGAAAACAGAATTTTGAAAATAAAACTCTCTTCCATATGAAATAAAGTTTTGCACATGTCAATATTTCCGACATACAAATAGTTCGGTAAAAATATGTTGCCTATGACTTTCGCAAGTGGCAAGTAGAGTAATTTTTCCCTGGAAATTTCTCTTCGTGTGCGTAGAAATGTTGAATCAAGTTTCTATATTAGCACCATTCAAAGAAAGTCCATTAGAGGAAGTAATTTTATTTAGAGAATTGGTGAGTATATTTTTGCAACACCGTTTAAGGAGAAAAGGTTGCAGAGTAATGACTTGGCAATATATATATATATATATGTATACGCGAGCATAAGTTACAAGCGACAAGTATGAGAAAAGTGAGTTTGTATGTATGTACATAAAGGTCCACTCCGCTTGCATATGTGACTGAACTACTTGGCCTTGCGTTTTACGGCTTTTTGACGGACCACATCTCACACTGCCGCACGGCAAGCGAACTCTTATGCTTAAACAACAAACTTGCAAATTTGTGTCCATCCACATATGTTTACTGTCCACGCCCATGCCATGCTGTCTCGTCTCCTTTCGCAAATGGCAAATTTTATATTTATAAGAAAGACAAGGTAAAACGACCGCTATACTTCGCTACAAAGTAACAGTCTTTCCATGGAAGTAAACGTGCAAATTTTCTGATATTCCTCTATAAAATATACACGTTCGCTTGTAAATTAATTTTTATTCTGCAAACTTTATCTCAAATTTATGGTGAATTATGGTCTTTATGAATTCATGCGGACTTGTTTTTTAATCTCAAGTTCTCGAGATTGAAGTTTCCATTTCACAACTTTCGTGTATAAAAACTTCTTTCCTGGATGATGCTGAAGTTCGCAACAGAAAATCGAGATAATTTCAAATTTTTTTTCAAGTTAAAATCGTCTCTAATTTCAGGGCACGGATTGTGCGACTTTTTCGACTTTTCTAAGAAAATGTGACTTTTTTGTGAAAAGATGCGACTAAGCGTTTTTTCCAAGATTTTTTCAGTAAAATGCGACTGAAATTTTTAAAATTTTCAGAAAATTAAAGTCAAAGGAAAAAGTTTTAGTCAAAAAAATATTCTGTCAAGTTTATTTACAGATTTCATTCAAATTATTCAAAAAAACATGTATAACTTCTTTTTTCAATAAATATTTAATTATTATTTTTCGATAAGAATTAAAATCCTTCAAAAGATTCAAATTCAAACCACTTCTTGAAATTAAACTACTCATAAAATAATTGGTATAAAACATGACCGAGTGATAAAATCATTATTTTAAATTATAAGATTTTATAAAAAAAAGAATTTGAAAATAATTGAATTTCTAGGATGATTTTTTTATTTATAAAGATAATTAAAATTTTGACCAAAATTTTATTAAATTCCTAGCAAATGATTTAATTTCAGAGAAGAATTTTTTAATTGAATTGAGTTAAATAGATTTTTTTTTAAATGTTTAAAAGTAATTGAATTTTGAAAAAGAATTTTCATATTTTTAAAAGTAGTTGAAATTGTGGGGAGAATTTAGAAAAATTTGAAAATAATAGAATTTCTGCGATGAATTTTCTTATTTTTTAAGATAATTGAATTTTGCAAAGAATTTTATCAGAACGTTTGAAAATAATTAAATTTCCATGATAAATTTTCTTATTTTTTTAAATAATTGAATTTTGCAATGAATTTTATCAGAACTTTTGAAAATAATTAAATTTTCATGATGAATTTTATTACTTTTGAAAATAAATGAATTTCTAGGATGAATTTTATTATTTATAAAAATAATTACAAATGTACAGAAATAAATAAATAAATAATTGAAATTCTGACACTAATTTTATTAAAATTCTTTGAAAATAATTGAATTACAGAGAAGAATTTTATTATTTTTAAAGATAATTGAATTTTTGAACAGAATTTTTTTTAAATGTTTAAAAGTAATTGAATTTTGAAGAAGAATTTTGATATTTTTCAAAATAATTGAAATTTGGAGAATTTAAAAAAATTTGAAAATTAAGTTTAAGTTTTTTACTCGAAAATCGATATTAAATGGATAATTAACAGATAAGCATTCATAATTAATTTAACAAATTTTGAAATTGTTTAAACATCTTTTTTCATTGTTAATAGTAGAATTTTTTAACATTAAAAACATTAATTAACAATAAAGGGTATTTTGTCAAAAATTTAATAACTGTTTACACAAATTAATTATGTTTTTGTTAAATTTTATTTTAAAAAAATTAATGTTTCGATTTTTTTTAATCTTGAAATTTTTTCTACCTAATAATTAAAAGAACTAAATTCAAAAATGTGGTAATTAAATTGTTTAAATGAATGTTAAGTATTTACAAAATACTTACCTTTATTATTAATATTATTATATTTAATTATTTCCTGCGTAAAATATTTAAAAATGTAAACAAATTACCATTTTTTGGTTAATGTTAAAAAAGATTTACAATTAACAGTAACAAATTGTTTAAATAATTAAAAATTTTTGAATACAAAAAAAAACATTTTAATAAAAACTATACAATCTTCAGGCAATAAGAAACATTTGTTAAATAATTTTAGGTTATGTTACTGAAATCATTTATTATTGACAAATATGTGTAAAATATTTAATTTAATTTAATTTGATTTTTTTTTGAAATACAAAATTATGGCATAGGATTAACTGTTGTTTTGATTGTTTCTCAGATTCTTCCATAAGGAAAAAAAATTTGAGGTAAGAAGATTTAAAAAAATTAAGATGTTTGGTATAGGCTAATAAGGGAAGTATTTTAAGAACAAGATTAAAGGTTCTCTAAATTTGAAATCATCTCATTTAGAATAGAATTTGAAAACGTTGATTTGCTTCTGAAATATATTAGCCGAATCTAGGTTAGATGCAACAATTATTTCTCATTACCGAATATTCCTCGAAAGTTGAAAATAGACTTCTTATCCTTATGAATCTTCTAACTTGAAATATATACTTAAAGATGTATTTACTCCCCACGTCATAACTCGATAATTTTGTGGCGAATTCAAACATATCTCAAGGTTATAGTTATAACCGAATTTCTGTGCATTTCGGTATTTTCATAAAAAAATGAAATTTAAAGACTATTATTAGTTGTATATTTTCGTCAAAATTTTTGTTCGAACCATTTCAAGGTAAATTAAGGAAATAAAAAAAAACTTACAAAAATTGGAGACATTTGTTCTTTATATTATTTTAGAAACATATGATTAATATTTGATCATTAAACTAATTCTAGCATTAATTTTCACATATTTCAGGAATGTTTTTTTTCTTATAATAAAATAAATATGGTTTTTTGATTAAAATTGTAATTTTTTTACAGGTTGCAAACATGCAATCATCACTCACCACTCTTTGGACTGTTACATCCGTAAATATAACATTGTATAAATTTAATTAATTATATTTGAGTCTAGACTTGCGTCTACTAACTCGGGAATGATTCAAATTGATTTTTATTATTGTTGGATTTGTGTTTTTTGAGGATTTAAAGAATCATTAACGCGATTGTTCTTTTGGCAGGAACAAAAACAATATTGTAAATACAAAAATAAATTGGAAAAGGAGTTTGTAGAAATATTAACAAGAATTTACAACGAATCAACATACTTAAAAAATAGAGATGTCAAGAAATAGATTTAGACGATAGTTAGATAGGAATTTAAAAAGAGACACTTACTTTTATTATAACAGTTGAAATTTTTGTTGGGAACACGAATTTTTACAATCAGGAACTTGTTGAATAGTGGTGAACCTTGAGTTTTGGAATTTGATTGGTCCGAAATTTAAAAAAAACTAAAGCCACTGATTTGAATTTCTTTTATAACTTTTTTTTAAAGATCACTAAAGTTTTGAAGAATTAGAACTGACTGTTTTCTGCAGGGTTCATATTTTTATATTAATGTCCCTTCCTAATTTTTGGACTAGGGTTGGTTTTGGAGATGATTGTTTCAAGATGGAGGAAAAGGAGGTTGGGAAATTGTTGTGATTGACTCAGTAAAAAGGAAAATGGTGAAAAACTCATTAGGCTAAAGATAGTATTGGGCCATTACAGTTATTAATTTTTGGGCTTCAGAATTTGAAAGTTTTTACAATCGTTGAAAAATAAAAGTTTTGAAGTAAATACACTTAGAGCTATCATTTCGCTGCCTTTTGTTAAATTCAAAACTATGTGTATACAATTTGTTTAGGATTGGCAAGAAGACGCGACAAGGTTCGAAAATAACGTTATTTATTTAGGAATGGTTTGGTTCATTATTATCAATATTTGTGGGGGACGTCACAGACAATTAGTCTTTCTTTTTACTGTGAAGAGAAAGAAAATAAATTCTGTTTTTGTCAACTCTGTTTGAAATTGTGGATACATTAAAGATCAGAAGGCAATGAATTAATTTGCCCTCGAATGTGATGGAAAATTGTGAAAAAGGAGTGAATCCAGACAGGAGTGTAAGAGTTTGAGAAAGTATAGCGGGTGCGGTGTGGCTAAGGCAGAATACTGGCTCGACAAGACGATTAAACGTGTGGTTTTAACGGTCGCAACTTTGTGCAACGGAAATGTTGTTGAGTACTGTCGCCAACAGTAATATCGTAGGACTTTCCACCCAGGCAGGTTAGTCAATTACTTGAAAGGAATGCGCCGCCACGTCAGGCATTATCTGTAAGATGAAGTTAGTGGCATCAAAGCAGCTCCATTGACGATGACCAAAGCAATTCTACCACTGCCATTGACATAAGTGGTCCATTTCATTTTAAAATATATAAATGAGCCGGACAATTTACAAAAATTAAAAGTTGCAAATAGATTGCTTCTCAAGGATAAACAGGTTTTGACTAAGACGAATACCGTTTGTTATTAAGATTGTAAGCAAAACTTCACTCTCTCAAGGCTCACTTCGATATTAAAGAACCTCATTTTTTGGACTCATGTTGTCTTCCCTCCTTCTCACTCTCATGTTCAACGTCAACATCTAGTTGTAATTTATTCAAATTTCAAACATTCACATGTATCTATCAGAAATCTTTTAACTTAAGGTCATTAAATTCAAAGATTTTAATACAATGTATATAAACGGACAATCATTAGTGCACAAGATTTCAGCATACTTATTGGAATTATTGAACATTCCTGAAATATTCAAGAGTGTTGATCAGATACTTATCGTGATTGCTACATTCTTGGACTTTAATGTACTTGAACGAAATATTTACAAATCAAAAATTTACTTTCAAAACTCACACCTTCCTTATGTGCTTTACGATTAATTGCATTTAATAATTAATTTCGTCATCAGATTTTCAAACATTTTATTCTTAATTTATAATTTTAAAAAAGGATACTACATTCGATATTACAATTAAATAATTAAAGAAATAGTGACAGCTTTTTCAATATAAATTAGTTAGTGATCTGTTTCAGCAACAATTTATAAAACACTCATTAACTGTACTCAAAACAATTGTTAATCAATCGTTTAAAAAATCGTTTTAGACACTACACAAAACTACATTTTATTTTTTTGACTTTTATTTTCCAAATTTTCATCAAAAATATTTACTTCTTTGTTATGCTAAGAATCTGCAACGAATTTTATATTATTCATGGAAGAATTTAAATATTTATAAAAATAATTTAATTCTTACAAAAAAGTTTAAAAAATTGAATTTCTAAAAAGTTTTTATTCTTCCTGAAAAGAATTGAATTCTTAAAAAAAATTTCAACAAAAAATTTCAATAATTAAATTTTGTTAAAAATTTTTTTTTTAAAAGTAGATATTAAAAATCATTGAATTACGAAAAGTTTTTAATAATATTTAAATTTTACAAAGAATTCTATTAAAATTTTTGAGAATATTTCAACGTCTGTGTGGTATTTTATTAAATTTTTTTGAAAGTAATTGAATTACTAAAAAATATTTTATTATTTATGAAAATAATTTAATTCTTCCGAAAGATTTCTTTAGAATTTTTGTTAAATAGTTGAATTTTCAAGAAGAAATTAATTACTTTTCGAAATAATTGAATTTTGTAAAGAATTTTCTTAAATTGACTCAAAATCATTTAATTTTCGGGAATAATTTTCTTATTTATCGACATTATTGATTTCTTTAAAAAAATGTAATCCAAATATTTGAAAATAATTGAATTACTCTGAAAAATTCTAATATATTTGAAAATATTCGAATTCTTTTAAAAAATGTTATTAAAATATTTGAAAATAATTGAATTACTGTGAAGAATTATAAAATTTTTGAAAATATTAGAATTCTTAAAAAAAAAAAAATTTTTTAACATTTTTAAGAATAATTACATATTTTGAACAATTTCTGTAAAATTGAGTTAAAAATAATTGAAATCCTGGGATAAATTTTATTATTTATAAAAATAATTGTATTTTTGCTTTTCAAATGTTATCAAAGATTTAAAGGAAATTAAATTTTCATGAAAAAAGTTATTATTAGTGAAAATAATTTAATTCTTGCTAATAATCTTTTTAGCATGGTTTGAAATAATTGAATTTTTAAGAAAAAAATTATAACTTCAAAAAATAATTCAATTCATTCCAAAAATTATTTATGTAAATATTGAAATTATTGGGAAGAATTTGAGTAAGTTGTAAATAAATAAATAAAAAAATAATATATAAATTTCGAAAAGATTTTATTAAAACTGTCTTTAAAGTTGGTTTCTGTCGAACAATTTTATGAAAATATTTGAAAATAATTGAATTCCTGTGAAAAATTTTAATTTTCTTGAGAATAATTGTAATTGTAATTTTCTTTTTAAAGAATCGAATTTTTTTTGGCTAAATTTCATGAAAATCTTTTCAAGTGTTTTATAAGAATTTTTGAAAATTAACTTTTAAACCATTTTAATTGAAAATCTTAAAAATAATATTCAATTCTTGGAAATTTTATTCAATAATCTTTAAGTGTCAATTCAATAAAAATTAATGAAAAATTGGGTTTTAAAGTAATATTAAAATAGTTTTGAAAGAAAATAATTTTTTGAATTATCACTACGTTTAAATTTTTAAAAATTCAATTATTTTCAATATTCGATTCAATATATTCAAAATTTTTAATTAAAATTCTGCAAAAAATTAAGTAGTGTTCTTAAATTATACAAAAAAACTAAATTTATAAATTTATAAAAAACTATTTATTAAATTGCTTTATAATAATTTTTTAAGCTTTAATTACCTTCGAACAATGTAAATTAAAATTTTTAAAAATTTACTTCTTTAGAATTTTTCAGAAATTATTTATAATTAAAATTCTTTAAAAAATTTGATTAATTCTTTTATATTTTTAATTCAATTAACATTAATTCCATTATTTTTCAAAGATTTTTAGTTAATTTTTATTTAAATTATTTTTTGAAAGATTTCACGAAATTTCAATCTTCCGGAATTTTTTAATTGTATAATGTAATTGTAAAACTTTTTCAAAACATTGTTTAGAAATATTTCTAAAAAGTTAATTTTACGAATGGTTATGGTTTTAATTTTTAGAAGTTGAAATTTTTCAAATTTTATTTCCTGTGAATAAAAAAATAAGAAGTATTTAAATATTTAGTTAGCAAAATTATACATTTTTTGATTAATTTGAATTTAGAAATCAGGGATGTGCAAAATAAATTTTTTTTGTCACATCACTATATTAAATAAACGACTTTTTAGACTTTCTTCTATTTTTAATCGACTAAAGCGAATTTTTTTTGCTGAAAAAAGTTAAAGTCGATACGAGGCTTGTTAATTGACCACAATAAAAAAGTGCAACCTTTAAAGTTAAGTGTGGATAGTAATAGGACATAAGACGCTTGAACGAAGATGGGTTAATTTGAAGAAAGAACGCGAGGGATGGGATGGAATTGAAAATATTGCCGTTTATATTTGGCGAGGCTTTATAAATATTGTATGATCCGCTCTGGCCTCGTTCCCATCCCCCTCAGCTCCAACGCATTGCCAGTGGCAGTGGCAATACTAACTGAAGCTGAAGCTCGGCTCAACTCCAACCCCTGGATATTCAAATGTCAGACTGGGATCAGTCGCTTGACACATTTTAGCGTCTCAAAATATTATTTGCACCCCGTGTACAAGGGGGGTGGCTCTTTCCCTGAGCGAAGAAAAGAGGCGAAAAAGTGGGCAAAGACACGGGATGAAAATACGACAGTGGAACGGGTCGCTTATGCAGATCTTTTTATTCGTCTTGGCTTAACGATTCAATAACCGATCCGATTGGGCACGGGCAATATAAAAAAAGTCTCAAATACGTCGCGTACTTTGCATCGAAAGTGTTTGTGTCGCATTATTGTCAGCCTGCTGGTCTCATCGGTAGCTTTCATATCGACAACCACCACCCTCTCGCACTCACTCCTTTATTCTCTGCGAGACGCAATCTCCTACAATCAGTGGCTCTGACTTACTCTCTCATATTACAAATTCAGTTTTCGTATTAAATCTCCAAAGTAATCTCTTCCCAAAGGTACATTTTTAAACGAAATGTACGTTCCTTTATAGTCAATCTTACACTGTTAACTTAAAACTATTAAATGGCATAACGATAACTGAAAATATGGATCAAACAAATTGATTCATACATTTTTAGCATCAATTTCATCCACATTAATATCGATTTGATACCTTTAAGAAAACTGAAAAATTTTATCGACAAATTTATGGGACACCAATTTCAGTCTTCGTCTCAGACATTGTCATGGATGATCTGGAAACTGTTTGTTTTAACAAAATTAAAGGAGGAGCACAATTGTGTCCCCCTTTTTTATTTTAGATATGTTGATGACACAATATTAGCTGTAAGAGAAGAACATGTCAACTTAGTCATCAATACTTTTAATGCATACAATCAAAAATTACAATTTACAATTGAGAAAGAAAAGGATAACTCAATTATCTTGATTTAAAGCTTACTAGAAGAAATAACAAAATTGTCAGAAATTGGTATCAAAAACCGACTTCATCGGATAGATTCATTAATTATTTTTCCGATCATCCAATCCAACAAAAAAAGAATATTGTATACAATCTGGTTGATAGAGCGATTTCAATGTCCAACAAAGAGTTTCATTTTGATAACTTAAAGAAGACAAGATCCATCTTAAAAAACAATAACTATCCTTTAGATTTTATTGATATAAACATATAAAAATTTGTACAAACCATATAAAATTTCCTCATGTTAATAATAATGATCCAAATAAAATTAGTATTTACAGTTAAATCCCGAAGGTTTGTTTACCGTTCAATGAAAAATGTTTCTTTAAGTTGTCAAATATTCTCAAGGAGTTTCATTGTACTGCGATTCCACTTATTAATAAAAACTCCACATCTATAATTAGACTTGGTAAAGATGCATCTAAAAAATGGGACAGAACAAATGTTGTATACAAAATTGACTGTAAAGATGGTCCTGCAACATATATAGGTGAAACAAAACGGTCATTGATAACTCACATAAAAAAGTAAATGATAACTCTGTAGTTTACCGCCATCGAATTAATTGTAATCATAACTTCGATTGGGAAAATGCCAAAATTTTTGACAATGAACCCAATTTTTGGCAAACCTTAGCAAACGAAACGTCGTAATTTTGACGATACATTGAATTTTTTAATTCTTCACCTTCCCGTGATCATTTATTTTACTACCATAACACTTTAAGAAAACTGTCTAGCGAAGTTGTTTCTAGTCGTGTTTCTTTTTTTTCCCCTATTCGGCAAACACTATAAGAAATGTTATTATCGAATTTGAATAATTCCACTTTCGAGTTTGTTGGCCATGACAAATGTCTGAAAAATCTGAGCTGTTATGAATGACGAGGCAAAAAGCGACCCCAGTAAACTGACGCTGACTTGAACTAGAGTGATTAGTGACCACTGGTCCGTGTGGCTTTTCGACAGACCTTTCATGCCCTTCTCGCTTCTACTTCCCACCTATAGTCTGACCACTGAATCTACAGCTGACTCCTGTCTAATCTTTTCTCGATTACGACAAGCTAAATAGAGGAGAATGCAGATTAACTTTAATACTCCTTTCAGAACATTATACTCTCGGAGATTTCGACTACAAATTGCCATGAATTGCACAATTTCATCATTTCATTCGGGGATCAATTGCCAATTAGCTTTTTTCAACAGTTTCTCAGTAGGAGAATTCTATATATCACTGCGTCAAGAAAAAAGTAATTAGATGCATTATTTATGTCATCCGGAGTGACTAATTTGTTTTCACTGTTCAACAATAGAACAAAATACTTCATTTTTGGGATTTACATTCTCTTAATGTACTACAAAAATGGATCTTTTGAACTTCTTGTTATTCAAGACTTTAGATGTGTAAAAAATATCTTATTACACTAAAGAAAATTTCAACGCTGTAATGTCGATTAATAAAATCGATTAACACAGGGAAATCTGGACATTTGCTCGTGAGTCTTCGCGATAGTAAGTCGTGGGTCAGTTTTGCCGTTATTTTGAATATAAAGAAGTTATCATACGTATTACTGATAGTTAACAATAAAGTATAAAAGGTGAAGAATAATAAAAGTTCTAAGTGAGAAATTGTGCTATAAAAAGTTCATTTAAAATAAATATTATAGAAAAGAATTATAAGAAGTTTAATGGAATAATATCTAATAACGAATAGGTGAGTCAATTGTATACATACACTTAAATAATACTTCACACATACACAAATATTATACATTTGAGGAGAATAAAGATTGTGTTAGAATTATACACACATTAACAAGAATATATTATAGTTATGAATTAAAGATACAAGAGATAATAAAAAAAGGAAAAATAAATATGTATTAGGGTTTTAGAGGAACGAATTATAAATTGTAATTGTTTATAATTATCTTAACTTCATTTAACACCTCATTCAAATCTCCTGAAATCCACTATTAATAAAAGTAGAGATTCTCACCTCACTACTTGAACAATAAGTAGGAAGGAGGGGATCCACTACCAAACAGGTTTGAAGGTTTCGAATATTTTCGTGTAACATTCCTTTAAGTTAAATTTTTAATTAACAATTTAATTTGTTTATTACAGAAAGTTTTCTAAAAAATATTAGTGAAATTTGCTTCCTACATTGTTGTTTAGGAAAATTTCCAAAATTTTTCTTACAGTGTACACACGAAGATGTCTCGTAGAACAGAAATAATTGTCCACGAATTCTTCGGGAAAACAATAAAGTAAAATTTTGTTTCACAAACCAAAACTTAATTACCCAAGCACAGAGATCTTAAAATTTTATTAGCAAAAGATTTCGCAAAACGTGTCGGCTGCAATTTGAACTTCACGACTGCATTGCTCTCTAAATGTTTGCTGGATTCAGTGAGATATTTCCATTATGGGCGGTGAATGTAACGAGTTTACGATCGACTTGCAACATTTAACACTCGTGTCTATAATCAGCAATACTCAACTAGATGCTAGAAATATACTCACAATCAGACGTAAGTAAACTTCAACTCAAAAAGACAGCAAGAGAAAAAGGATTTAATGTATATAACCTGTAGCATAGTATGTCGCATCGGAAATGTTGTCCCATGGAGTTCAAGTACCTGAGAATGTGTTTTCTCTGGGTGCAATGCCGGTGCTAATAGCTTTTATCCATGTTGCTGCTCGAATGACAATTCGAGTATATCGTCATTGCACGGATATTTGACGAGATCTCCCGGCAAATCTCATGGCGGAGATTATACGATCGCACGACTCGATCAACAGCTGTTCGTCGCTTGGAGCAATTTATTTATTTACTTTATATTTGCACTACAACCAGTTTCAAATGAAAAAGCAATAGAAATGCGAGACTAAAGCATCAACGATTCATAGTTAAAGCAAAGTCTTAAATTTCTTCCTATATAGCTGATTTTAATTCTTTGGCTTATTCTCTTAAGGAAAAAGAAAGGAAATTTTGTTTTTAGTTATGCATTTGAATATAAAAGCTAAAAAATACTCCCTTTGTATATTTGTAGATGTATTTGTAGTTAATTAAGGAAGATAGAATTTTCTTTATTTTTAATATTAAAAAGCTAAGGTGTCTCTCAATTGATTTCAATCGTTGCTGAATGGCAAACAGAGAAAATCTCGTCATCAGCTAAATAATCAAAGGGTTAGCCCGCAGTTAGACAGCCAAAAAAGTCATCATTTTAAAAAAATTTTCTGATAAATACTTTCAATTTAAAAATTAATACCCGTACGAAGAGTACTTGGTACTTAATTTTGACACATATTATTTATGAAAAATTATTTTTTATTTGAAGAAAGTCTGTAATGATTCTTTAGTGTAGCTCTACCGAGAGAGATATAATTCGAACAATAGCTTCTACAAGGGTGATCAATTGGGGTGCGGGGTTAGAACAACTTGCTTTCGTGGTTTAGTTTCCTCCCTAAAGTAGTTATTTCAGTAATGGGAGTCTTGTATATATATATGGTTGTTCTATTCAAAAGACAAATCTTAAAGCTACACTACAAAAACGGATTTATTTTCAGTTTGTAATTTCTAAGCTAATTGTCCTCACACAAAATGACAAAACGTTTCGATTTTCTTTAATTTCGAACTACTATTTGCATAAAATTTCTAATTTGAATTAATTTACCTAATTAAAAAAGTTATTTCTGTAAAAATCTTCGTAAGAATTGAATTATTTTCATAAATAATATAAATTTCTTTGGAGTTTAATTATTTAGATTAGTGAAAAAAATAAATCTGACAAAGCCATCATATTTCTCACTAACATTGTGTTTAATTAAAAAAATGGTCTTAATTGATGACTTATAAACCCGTACAGAGTCGATTAAGGCAGCTGGATTACTAAAATCTATTCTTCTGACCGTTATACTTTTATAGCCTGTTTACCCTGAGTGTTAATATTATGCATACAAAGGATCTTTTGCTATAAATAATAACAAATATTAGTTGGAATATTTTAAACTTTCACCCGTATGGAAGTAAACTCTCTAGTGGCACAAAGTTTATAGTAAAATGCTGACGTCTTTTAGCATTTGTCAAAGAGGTTCATGAATATTCGCTTTTACATACCACTTGACATAAATTTCGTTTGACATCAAAATTACTCATCGTAATTCTCATTTGGTATTTATTTTATTTCGCATAACGTTTACACTTAAACTTATAAAAGTTATATGACTGATGAAAATTTCACTTGAGTTGAAGTGCGCGTGAGAACGTCTTAATGTGCGAAAAGAGTTTTTAGTCTTTTTTTAGAGCTCATACTTCAAGATCAGGACTTGAAGCTAAAAATTCGATTAAAACTATATAGGCTCAAGGGTCAATTAAAATTCGAGACTTGTTTGAAGCTAGAAATTTTTAGCTCTAAATATTATATTTCTTGTCTAAAACATAAGACTGAACTTAGACAGTAACTTCTTATTAACGTACCTAAATTAAGTACAATACTTATGTATGTATTTTGTATTCGATATTGTATTTTACGTATATATTTTATGATTATATTTTATGTATTTCATATTATTGCATTATAATTATAATATTTTTGAATATATGGCAATTGATATTATATGTCTCATATGTATCTGAATAAATTACAAATCATAATAATCCTAAGAAAAGAGAATAATATTTTAAATCATGTAAAAAGAATAACGATAGTGCATCAGTTGAACAACCTTCAAACAACTTCGCCACAGGAAGGAAGAAAAAACATCTATACACAAAGAGAGGGCTTGAAGAGACACAAAAATTAGAAAGAGAGACAAGATTAGTCCACAGCAGCATCGAGCATAAAAAAGTAAACAGGCTATGATCATCCCCACCACTATTTTGAAGAGACACAAAAATTAGAAAGAGTGAAAATATTAGTTCACAGCCGCAAGTAGAAATATGCAACGAATCAGATGAAGAGCAACTACTAGTCTATCTCATTTAACATAAAAAGTGCACAGGTGTTCATAGTTACCTTGCTCTCCCACTCTCAACCTATGTAATAACGACACGTGTATGATTCTAAACTATGGAATAGTTTCGTATAAAAAGGGAGACAAATTAAGCAGAGACCAGAGAGTAATTTTTTTGGAAATCAGCAGTATTCATCTAATCGTCAACAAGTGAACAGTCTCCCAGTATACCTTTGAACATTATTCAAAAGTGAACTCCCAGTATACCCTTGAACATTATTCAAAAGTGAACTCCAAGTATTAATTTAAACATACTTCATTACAAGTGAATTATTCCCTAAGTATTAATTTGAAATCAGTTTCAAATCAACACCCTATTATATAACTTTTATCAATTTCCAAAAATACAAATTTGGAAATTCTTTCGAGTATCTACAAAACTCTAATATTGAAGTATCACATTCCAAATTTCGAAACATCGAAATTTGCTTAAGAGGCGACAACTGTCTGGGACTAGCAGATATTTTTCGGAATACAATACACAATCTCATTAGTGTAAACACCAGCACAAATACTCCACCATTAAGGACAACAATTAGGCGGTCCTTTTTCGTCTAGTGCTCATCACCACTCAAGATTGGATTACAGGATAATTATCACACCACAAGTAATCGTTATTCTTTAAGTAAGATTCATAATTTTGTACTCATTGTATTTTTGTCAACTCTTTTCTTTCTTGTTGGTTTTTAAATAAATTATTCTCTCACAACATTTAGTAGGCTCATTGACTTATCCTCATTCCAAATTAGATTCATTTATGAAACTAATTTAAAACGAGGAACGTTAGGTATATTTAAAAAGGTTTAAACGTAACACTGAGAAGAACGCAATCACTGCAGCAGTAGGACAACTTTTTTTTGTACACTTGGGAGATGGCGAATAACTTTTTAAAAAAACAATATTTTTCCAAAAAAAAATTACGAATTGATCACTAGTAATAGACACATACACTAGGTGTGCCCCTTAAGTCTTAATCAAGCTTCATCCAATGAGTTGATGAGTCTTAAGTCTTGAACATAAAGAGTAACATCTAACTAGGAGTGATTTTAATTCAGATTTATTTAAACAATAAACTATGAGAGTTGATCTGTCTTGAAATTGACAACATGCCCACAATATCGAAGGTATGTGCAAAAGGCGAGTATATACGCGCGTTATAACCAAGTCAGCTTGCAAGATCGCATATCCCAGCAGAGTAATAGGTGTTGGCAATATAAAGTTTACAGCACTGGTTTGACATGGCGATTAAGTGCGAGGTTTAACGGTCGATAGAAGCTACAACACTACCGTTTCAGTCCCGACACAAATCACACTCGAATATGACAAGCAGGATAAGAGCGGGGGGGATTATTCAGTTTATTCCCAAGAAATTAGTGAAGCTTTCAAAGGAACTTTCCAAGGAACCATACACACACCAACTTTCAAGTAAAAAGTATTCTTACTTTTTTTTATCACTGCCCCAAATCCCGGACAGGAGATCGTAAAATCTCGTACTAAATACTGTCATAACCTCGTGAGGGGGACCCATAACGACCCTGCAACCCGTTCGTTTCCGAAAAGAAACATTTTTCGACAGGCCGGCCTCTGCCCATTAAGTGTCGATATAAAGAAGCCTCTATATAAAGGCGGGTAGCTCTCGTGAATATTGATACAAAGTTACCAATTTTTCTGCTTCTTAAAACTGAAAATATTCTCATAACAGCCAAGAGGCTAATTGATCGTATACATATATTTAACGTCAACGAATGAAATCCCCCCACGAGAATGACTGGACATCGGATCTCGAGTTAGTTAGATAGTCTCAGGATTTTCTCGAAAGACTGGTTTTTGCTATAAGCTCGATTCACTCAACTCAACTCTCACCATACCGCGTATTGCAGTCATTTAAATCCCACGTGGTGCAGTTTCTTCTCAATTTCCACTTGATCGTAAGAGTCAATCATTTCGCTTCTTTATGCCAACTAAAGATTACTGTTATTATTATTGTAGTTAACAAAAATGCAAGTTCCTAGTAATTTAATAAGTGACATTTACATTGCGGGATTCCTTATTTTCTCCATTGCTGCTGCTGATGCAAACTCTCGAAGCAATCAGTGTGTGTGTGTTTGTGTGATTATCGCTTTAAATTAGAAGACTAATTATAAATTGCATCTGAATCTACTTGCGTATTTCACATCTTTAATGACTGACTATTTTCAGAGTTTATTTCAATAAAATTTACGATCAGATTAAAATGTCTTGGTAAACGTTAATATTTATAAAAAATGGGCTAAATTGACTAAACTGACGATTCGATAAATATTTTAATTTTTAATTATTAATCGAATTCAATATTATATTCAATCTTAAATTCAATATTATATTCAATATTCAATTTAATATTAAATTCAATATTCAATTCAATATTCAATTCAATATTTGTTACACTATTTGATGTAAATGCAAAGTTCCCACAAAAATTTAATTTTGTTTTCCCTTGATTTCCAGACAAAATTTTGATTATTTTTCTAATCCTGAAGAATATTCCGATTCACTCTAAAAATTATTAGTTACTTAAAAACAAAAGTTCTAGTACATTTATTAACAAGTTTCTTCAAAAGTAAAATTATTTCCAAACATAAGTAACTTCTTTCTTGAATCATTATTAATCTTTCTTTCTTTAATCATTATTTTTCCATAGGAATTTAAGACATTAAAAAATTTCAAATTCAAACCTTTTCAAAATTCAATAAATTATGAGCATATTATTTTAAAGCATAATGTTAATCCGTTATTTTTACTCGTTTTTTCTAAAAAATTCAAGATGACAGAGTGATAAATTCATAATATTTTATATCATAAAAAACATTGTAACTATAAAATCAAATTTTCAAAGATTTTAATTTTAACATTTTTCAGTATATTCAATAATAATTTTAAATTATTACTAAATTCATTTTTTAATCAATTGTTAGTAAAATTTTTTCGTGTATTCAATTATTTAAATACAAAAAATAAATTATTTGTTAAATAACTAAATATTTCTTAAAATTGAATTTTTATGATGAATTTTATCAACATTTTTTTTTTAATTGAATTCTTTCGTCAAATTCAAAATTTCAAGAATAAATGCACTTTTCTGTAATTTTATAGAAAATTGTATATAAAATAATTGACATTCTGCGATAAGTTTGCTTTTCTTAATTCAGGAACGAATTTTATTAAAAATAGAAATATTTATTTAATAATTGAGTATTTCTTAAAAACTGAATTTTTATGAAGAATTTTATTAAAATTTTAAAAATATAACTGAGTTTCATAGGCAAATTTCGAAAAAGAATTTAAGAATTAATGCAATTTTCTCTAATTTTTATTTTAAATTATATAAAAAATAATTGAAATTCTGCGATAAGTTTTCTTTTCGAATTAAGCAACAAATTTTATTAAAAATAAAAAGTTTTATTTAATAATTACACATTTCTTAACAATTGAATTTTTATGCAGAATTTTATTACATTTTTTGTTAAATAATTGAATTATTTCGGCAAATTTCAAAAAAAAAATTCAGAATAAATGCAATTCTTATCATGTTATTTAAAATTCTATAAAAAATAATTATAATTCTACCATAAGTTGTATTATTTATTAAAATAATTTAATTCTTGCAACTAATTTTATTCAAAATTTTTTTTAATAATTGAATTTCTCAGAATTAAAAAACATTTCGGAAATAATTGAATAGAACCGAAAAATTTCATTAAAAAATATTGAAAATAATATAAATCTGATAAAAAAGGTTTATTAAAGTTTCTTAAATAATTAAATTGCTTCGAAGAATTTTTTTTAGGAAAATAATTGAATTATTTAGAAAATTATTATCAAATTTATGAAGCATTATTATAATTTTATTAACTAAATCTTGTAAAGAATTTTATTTAAATTTTTTGAAATAATTTTTTTAATAATTCAATTTTTAATAAACAATCATTTATTTTTTGAATAATTTTTAATAATTAATTTATAATTATTATTCGATGAACTATTTTTATCAATTGTCTGAAGATATTTGAATTCTTTCGAGAAATTTTATTAAAAAATTAAAAATAATTGAATTGGTGTGAAGAAATTTATTAAAAAAATTGTAACTAATTGTGACGTGCGAAATTCTTATTGAATTTTTGTTTGCATAATAGAATTCTTTTGGAAAATGTTATTAAAATAGGAAATATTAAATAGAATCGAAATTAGGAAAATTTTTGAAAATAATTGAAATTTCGTCAAGAACTTTATTAAAATTTTGTTAAAAAGAACTAAATTCCTGTGAATTCCATCGAGAAATTTTATTAAAAAATTGAAAATATAGAAAATTTGAGGAAATTTTTTATTAAATGTTCTTAAATAATTGTATTTCTAAGTAGAATGTTATATTTTACGAAAATAATTGTATTCTGTAATCAATTATATTATAACCTTTCAAATTTATAAAGCATTTTATAATAACATTTTTCTTTAATTATGAAAAAAAAATTGATTTCTTGCAAAGAATTTTATCCAAATTTTGTCAAAATAATTTAATTCTTAAGAAGAACTGTATTAAAAATAAACGTTGGTGAAGTTCATAACGTTTATAGTCAACGATTTCTAAAGAAAAATATTTTTTTAGCAAATTTTTGTACAGAAAATAGTTTGTTTAATTTTTTAAATAATGATTTACAAAAAAAAATATTTGCAAACAAAAATTTTTATTCTATTTGGTAGGAAAATAATTTTTGTTTCAATCGTTGATCAGAAAATGTTGCTTCACTTCACCAACGTGAAAATAATTGAATTGTACATGAAAATTTTATTAAAAATGCAATTTTATTGACAAAATCAAGTAACGAAATTTATCAAAATTTATTAAATAATAGAATTTCTAAGAGAATTTTTTTTTTATTTTTTCGAAATTATTGAATTTTTAAGAATTACTTTTGTCAATTCTCTAAATATATTTTCTAAAGTTTCGAACGTTCAAATGAACGACATTACTTTTTTTATTTCTTCTAATTTGTATTTTATTTATAAAAAAATTATTTTTTAGATTAAAACAAATTAATTTGAAATTAAATATTGTTCAATTTCAATTATTTTTATTTTTTCGATATTAATTTTCAAAAACATGAAAGGTAAAAAAAATTTCATATTCTTTTGAACGTTCGAAACTTTAGCCCCATAATATATTTCAAATTCCATCCGAAAACTTTATTAACAATTAAAAATACTATCTTTATTATTGGATCGAAAAAATTTAAAGAAAATTAGTAATTAGTAATTAGTAATTCCTGAGAATTTTTTATTAAAATTTTGTCTAAAGTCTAAGAGTTTTGTCATCAAAGAGACTATTAAAAAGATGTAAGATTATAAAACACTTCTTTTATATGAAGCTGAAGTCTGCAACGTTTTTAAAAACGAAAAATCAAAAAAGAATTTTTTTAAAATTAATTTCATTTCTAATTTTAATTTGCCTTAATTTTTAAGAAATTAATTGTCACTAAGGATACAATTATTAAAAAATAACATAATGTACAATCAAAAATAAAAATACCGTACCATTATTTTTTGTTTTCGTTTTTAAAAACGTTGTGGACTTCAGCTTCATTCTTTTATCATATATTTCAGTTTCAGTGACACCTAAAATTTTAAAAAGTTTAAAAAAAAATACGACATGAACATTTTTTTGTAACCTAAATTTATTGGTGAAGAATTTTAGTGTAATTTAAAAAAAATGATATAGGGCCACTGAATTCTGAAAAGTTTGAATGTATGAATCAGGGAAGCTCCATTGAAACTACTTGTGACAAAAGGAGTCTTGTGAATTCGCTGGAAGAATGAAATAAACTCCGTATTACTTTTTTACGATAGCGTCGAAAGTTTATTACATACTCGTATAATACTCGGTCTTAGCACGACCTGAGATTGAAGAAGGCACACTTTTTTCAAATTGAGTGAAAAAGGGACAGTATATCAAGAAAAAAAAAATCTCAATTGGATTTACAAAATTAAACTATGCGCAGAGATTGACTTTTCAAAAATTAAATTTTATTTATTTATACTTTTCCAGAAGAAAGTGTGGCTAAAAATAAAAATACTAACTTTAATATCTGATTTAATGTAGATACCTGTAATAAATTACAAATCTTGTTGCAAAAAGAAAAATGAACTTTCGCGTTTGAGAAAAATTGATGGAAAGTTTTCTGAACTACAAAGTGAAATTGGTATAGAGGAAAAAAAAAAGATGTGAGAAAAGTAAAAGTAGTCCTTTAAAGAACTTTCGAATAAGAGGCCACGGGCGATGACAGTATGGTGCGAAGCTGCAAGAAAATTAAATGATTATGGGTAAACGATATCAAAGGGGGATAGAGAAGTTGGAGTTGGGCATGTATTTCAATTCTTCAGCCTGACGGGGTAGCAAGATTGCGTATTTTTAAGCTTCGCTCAGCTTCGTCTTCGAATTCTCAACTTGAAATCCCCGCAGGCATTTCCGTTTCGTTTCACGCCGAGACGATTCCCTGTAAACCGTTTGCACCGCGAGAAATTTTTTCCCAACTCCAACTTTTCTTTTTTTTTATATATACATATATGTCGTACATCAGATTTTTTCACATAAATTTCGGATTTATTTTACAAAATCATATTTTTTCTTTAGTTTAGTTAAGTTAGAAAAAAAAATTTTGTGTTTTGTTGAAGCATAAAAACTGACTAAGCCTACAAAATTTTTTTTATAAATCAGTTTTTCGAAATTAAAAATTACGGAACCGATATGGCGGACGAATTTTTAAAAATTTATCGAATTCACTTGAAATCTTATTAGTTATTACTCTTAAGTTTTGGGGACGATGATTACAAATCTAATAACAGTTTTTCAAAATTTTAAATAGCGGACGAAAAAATTTGTTGAATTTTTAGAAAAATATGTATTAATCGAAAAGGTTTTTAAAATTCTAGTATTTACAGGCTTTGCACTTATCTACTAGAACCTACTATTTACTACTTTTTTTAAGTTAAGCTACTATTTGGGTATACTATTTTTAATTTTCGTCCACTAAAAGCTACTATTTCTGTGTTTTTTTAGTATTTTCACTACTTTAAATTCGGTAATACTAGAAAACAAACCACTATTCTCAAAAATTATAATCAAAATTTTTTCAAACAATTCAATTATTTTCCAAAAATGTTCGAAATTCAATTATTTTCAATATCTAGTATTTTCATAAATTTTTTTTAAAAATTGAATTACCATAAAAAATGATTGAAATGTAATTGAATTTTAAAGTATGCGAAATTTGATGAAAATACTAGATATTGAAAATAATTGAATTTCGAATACTTTTTGAAAATCCCAGCAAGAATTTAAATATTTTTGTGAATAATAAAACTCATCGAAGAGTTTTCATCATTCTTAATACTATTTTTAATTAATTAAACGAAAAATTGAATTATTTAAAACAAAATTTCACAAAATTTATTATTATTTTAAAATAATGAATTATTTAAAACAATGATTTTAAAATTCTTATGAAAAATTGAAATATTTTAAAGTCTAACAAAATTTTTCACTGAAATTCAATTCATAAAATATAATATTTATCTCAGTAATTCGATTATTTTCGCAAATAATAAAATACATCGCAGAATCTCACTTATTTTTAATAAAATTTTACAAGAATTGCTCCAAAAATGTAGTGATTTTTAAAAATTTGATTTCTTTTAGAATTCTTTGGAAGAATTGAATTATTTACAAAAAATATTGGAATTTTTCATAGGAATTCAATTATTTTTAATAAAATATCAGAATTTTTCACTGGGATTCAATTACTTTAAATTAAATTTTAATTAAATTTTTTTGAAAATATTCAATTTTTATTTCAATTTTAAATAAGATTCTTTTAAGGATTCAATTATGTCGATAAATAATAAAATTGTTCCCAAAAATTCAAATACTTTTGAGGGCATTTTAATAAAATTCTTTGCAAAACTCAATTATTTTTGTAAATAACAATATTCATCACAAGAATTCAATTATTTTAAAATGTAATACATTTTATCTTGGAAATTCAATTATTCTACAAAATTCTGATAAACTCTTTCGCAAAAATTCAATTATTTAGAAAAAAAAATTAATAAAATAACTACACAAACTTTCAAAAATTTGAATAGAATTCTTTGTAAAATTTAATTATTTTAAAAACTTTTCGCAATTTAATGATTTTCAATATTTACTATTTTCATAATGTTTCTAAACAAAATTCAATTATTTTAAACTCTTTAAGTAAAAATCTTCTTAAGGATTCAATTATTTTCGAGAATAATAAAAATTTCCCAGGAATTCAATTATTTTTGAAAATATTAATAAAATTCTTACCAACTATTACTTTCTATACAATTTTACAGGAATTGATCAAGAAATGTAAATATTCTTGAAAATTTGATTTCAATTCCTTGAAAATTCAATTCTTAAACATAAATAACAAAATTATTCCCGAAAATTCAATTATTTTGAGTCAGATTAGTAAAATTTTTTGCAAAATTCAATTGTTTTCATAAATAACAATATTCATCACAAGAATTAAATTATTTTTAAAAGTTTTGAATTTCTTTTTGTTAATTCAATTATTTTTAAAAATTCTAATAAAACCTTTCGCAAGAATTCAAGTATTTTTGTAAGTAATAAAAAGCTTTTTAGGAATGGAATTTTTTGTTATTAAATTTAAAAAAAATGCAATACAAAAATTCAATTATAGTTAAAATATTTTAATAGATTTGTTAGAATATTTTATTATTTTTATTAACTTTTCTAAATTCAATGATTTTCAATATTTTAAAAAAATTTGCAAACAGAATTCAATTATTTAAAAATTTTGTAAAATATTCAATATTTTATAAATATTGAAATTCTTTCATGAATAATAAAATTTGTTGCAGGAATTGAATTTATTAGCATTAGGATATAAGAAAGAAGTAAATATTTTTTATAAAAATTAGGAAAAAGTCACGAAGTTGAAGTCCACAACGTTAATCAATGAAAAAAAATTGTTTAATTTATTCCAAAATTATTTTTAATTTAGTATTTAATTTAAAGGGCTCGGATTGTTCGACTTTTTCGATTTTTTTCCACCTTTCTAAGGAAATGTGACTTTTTTCGACTTTTTTGTGAAAAGATGGGACTAATCGACTTTTTCGAGAATGCTTTTAGTAAAATGCGACTGAAATTTTTAAAATTTTCAGAAAATTAAAGTTAAAGGAAAAAGTTTTAGTCAAAAAAAATGTTCTGTTAAATTTATTTACAGATTTCTTTCGAATTTTTCAAAAAAAGACATTAATAGCTTCTTTTTGAAATAAATATTTAATTTTTATTTTTCCATAAGAATTTATTAAAAAAAAAAGAATTTGAAAATAATTGAATTTCTAGGATGGATTTTTTTATTTATAAAGATAATTAAAATTTTGACAATAATTTTATTAAAATTCTTTGCAAATAGTTGAATTACAGAGAAGAATTTTATTATTTATAAAGATAATTGAATTTTTGAACAGTTTTTTTTAAATGTTTAAAAGTAATTGAATTTTAAAGAAGAATTTTGATATTTATAAAGATAATTGAAATTTTGAGAATTTAAAAAAAAAATTTGAAAATAATTGAAATTCTGCGGAGAATATTATTATTTTTGAAAATAATTGAATTTCCATGATGAATTTTATTATTTATAAAATTTTGACGATAAATTCGAAAAAAAATGTTGAATGTAATTGAATTTTTGCAAGGAATTTCATTATTTTTAAAAATAAATTAATTTTAGAGAAGAATTTTATTATTTATAAAGATAATTGAAATTATGACAGGCATTTTATTAAATTTTTTTTTAAATAATTGAATTTTGGAAAAGAATTTTATTACTTATAAAAATAATTGAAATGTTAAACAGATTTTTTAAAAAAACGTTAAAAATACCTAATTAAATTTTTGCCATGCATTTTATTAAATTTGATTAAATATTATTCCAGATTGTTTGATGTTAAAGTATGTGTTGGCGAGAAATGTGATTTTTTTTGGACAATTTTGACAATTTCGTGTTTCCTTTTTGGTCGTCAAGTTTAATTTTTTCTATAGATACTTTTTTATTACTTTTTGTAGTCTGAAAGCCACTTTTTTAAAATTAGTTATCGAGTGCAAAGTCTGTATTTATTATTTTCAAAATCTAAATCCACGTTGAAAAGGAATGAAGCAAAAATAATGAAATAGAAAATAGACAAAGATGTAAGGATATAAGGTTGTTATGTTACTGCGTACTTGTTTGAAAATTGATTATTTTTGGTAAATAAAGATCCGCTAATAAGTATAGAAAAGATTTGCAAGCGATATCGCTTCTCTATCTAGAAGGCCAATGTGGTCGTTTGTACACGATCCTGTGCATATGTCGAAACATAAAGCTTCGGTAAATGATACGTATAAAGCGTATGCAAGCTGGTATTATTTACCAGGATTAAACTGGAAAGTATTATGGAATTTATTTAATCCACCCTGTGCAGTGGCTTTGTCGCATACGAATGTCCGATAAAATTGTAGTCGATCATTACCAATATAGATATCAATGTGTTGAAGCTTTGCTCATCCTTTCTCGTTAGTGAAAGTATTATACCAAGTTCACCTGGAGCTCGAATTTGCTTTTTTTATTTAAATGCCATTTCAATCGGAGCATATGCTGCATTTCTCCTCTCTTTTCTATACAGTACCGTCCGAAATTGTCAGTCCACCCATTTTTAAAGGAATGAAAAAAATTTTTTAACATTAATTTTATGAAAACTAAAATTTCATTCGGTTTATATTTTGAAAGACGATAAAATTTTGAAAAGAATAAGACCTTACAGAAGTCATTTGACAAATATTTTTTCAAGATATTCCTAAAAATCGTCATTTTTAATGTTTTACAAAAATTAAATTTACTAAATTTACTAAAATTTACTAAATTCTGACTCAAAATAATTGAATTTTCGAGAATAATTCTGTTATTTATGTTTAATAATTGAATTGTTTTGAAGAATTATTTATTCATAAATAATAATTGAATTCAAGGGAAGAATTTTATTAAAATCTAAAAGAACAATTTAATTATTTTAAAAAATGTAATTAACATTGTATTTAAAATAATTTATTGCTTTCGAACAAGTTATTAAAAAAAACAATTGAAAATAATTAAATTCCTGTGAAAAATTCTAATACTTTTGTAAATAATTGAATACTCAAAAAACATTTAAAAACAAAACATTTTTGTAAATATTCGATTTTTTCAAGGAATTGAAATCAAATTTTCAAGAATAATTACATTTCTTGATCAATTCCTGTAAAATTGTATAGAAAGTAATAGTTGGTAAGAATTTTATTAATATTTTCAAAAATAATTGAATTGCTGGGAAATTTTTATTATTCTCGAAAATAATTGAATCCTTAAGAAGATTTTTACTTAAAGAGTTTAAAATAATTGAATTTTGTTTAGAAACATTATGAAAATAGTAAATATTGAAAATCATTAAATTGCGAAAAGTTTTTAAAATAATTAAATTTTACAAAGAATTCTATTCAAATTTTTGAAAGTTTGTGTAGTTATTTTATTAATTTTTTTTCAAAATAATTGAATTTTTGCGAAAGAGTTTATCAGAATTTTGTAGAATAATTGAATTTCCAAGATAAAATTTATTACATTTAAAAATAATTAAATTCTTGTGATGAATCTTTATTTTCAAAAATAATTGAGTTTTGCAAAGAATTTTATTAAAATGCCCTCAAAAGTATTTGAATTTTTGGGAACAATTTTATTATTTATCGACATAATTGAATCCTTAAAAGAATCTTATTTAAAATTGAAATAAAAATTGAATATTTTCAAAAAAATTTAATTAAAATTTAATTTAAAGTAATTGAATTCCAGTGAAAAATTCTGATATTTTATTAAAAATAATTGAATTCCTATGAAAAATTCTAATATTTTTTGTAAGTAATTCAATTCTTCCAAAGAATTCTAAATGAAATCAAATTTTTAAAAATCATTACATTTTTGGAGCAATTCTTGTAAAATTTTATTAAAAATAAGTGAGATTCTGCGATGTATTTTATTATTTGCGAAAATAATCGAATTACTGAGATAAATATTGTTTTTTATGAATTGAATTTTAGTGAAAAATTTTGTTAAGATTTGAAAATATTTGAATTTTTTATAAGAATTTTAAAATCATTGTTTGAAATAATTCATTATTTCCAAATAATAATATATTTTATGAAATTTTGTCTTAAATAATTCAATTTTTCGTTTAATTCATTAAAAATAGTATTAAGAATGATGAAAACTCTTCGATGAGTTTTATTATTCACAAAAATATTTAAATTCTTGCTCGGATTTTCAAAAAATATTCGAAATTCAATTATTTTCAATATTTAGTATTTTCATCAAATTTCGCATACTTTAAAATTTAATTACATTTCAATTAACATTTTTTATGGTAATTCAATTTAAAAAAAAAATTTCATGAAAATACTAGATATTGAAAATAATTGAATTTCGAACATTTTTGGAAAATAATTGAATTGTTTGAAAAAATTTTGATTATAATTTTTGAGAATAGTTGTTTGTTTTCTAGTATTACCGAATTTAAAGTAGTGAAAATACTAAAAAAACACAGAAATAGTAGCTTTTAGTGGACGAAAACTAAAAATAGTATACCCAAATAGTAGCGTAACTTAAAAAAAAGTAGTAAATAGTAGGTTCTAGTAGATAAGTGCGAAGCCTGTAAATAATCTGTTTCTATAAGAAAACCGAATTGCAGTATTACAGTATCGGAATCAAAATAGAAAGTAAATTTTGTTTCGTTACAGAATCAAAATCAGAAAAATTAATAATTTCGTTTTGTTTTGGAATATCGTGACGAAATCAAAATTTGATTTCCGTGACGGTGCCTGATTTTAAGAGAAATTGATATGGCACTCGATGGGAAATGAGTTTGAAGTTGGAGTGTGACGTAATCGAGAGTTACTTCACAAGAACTAGGATTTTGATATACGAGTGAGGTTTATTCTGCCTCTAGTATCCACCCTGCTATCATTTCAGTTCTTGAGAGTGATTTAAGTGGAAGCCTAACGTAGTAACTTGCCGATGTGCACAGATGCGAGGAATCGACAGAACTTCGCAGCATGGTTACCCTACTCTCGAGTTATAAAGGTACTTTCCTCAGTACTAAAGCAATCTTGCCATCAAAGGAAGAAATCGTTTCTTGAAAAGAAAAAAAAACCTTCTATACTTGACTTTCGGATCGTCATTGTTTTGAAATATTTCATTATTTCAAAATAATAATAAATTTTGTGAAATTTTGTTTTAAATAATTCAATTTTTCGTTTAATTAATTTAAAATATAGTATTAAGAATGATGAAAATTCTTCGAAGAGTTTTATTTACAAAAATATTTAACTTCTTGCTGGGAATTTTAATGAATTTTTTTTTAAAATTGAATTAACATAAAAAATGTTATTAATGAAGTTAGTTGAATTATTGTAAAGAATTGTATAAAAATTTTTGTTGCATAATTGATTTTTTGAGTATTTTTTAAAGATATTGTATAAATTAATTGAATTCCCGTGAAAATCTTATTAATTGTAAAAATTATTGTGTTTTGGATGAATTTTATTAATTTTTTTTTTAATAATGGAATTCTTTTGCAAGGGATGTACTAGATATAGAAAATACTGGAAACTCGATATACTTTTTTTTGAAATTAATTGAATTTCAAATAATTTGTTTGAAAATAGTTGAATTTTAAATATTTTTCTAAAATAATTGAATTTTAAATATTTTTCTAAAATAATTGAATTTTAAATATTTTTTTAAAATAATTGAATTCCAAATAATGTTTGAAAATAATTGAATTATTTGAAAGAAATTATAATTTTCAAGAACGGTTTTTTTTTTTATTTCTATAGTATTAGATAATTCAAAGCAGTGGGAAGTCTCGAAAAAAAACAGAAATAGTAGCTTTTAGTGGATGATAGCTAAAAAAATACCTAAACAGTAGCATAACGTAAAAAAACAGAAATAGTAGCTTTTAGTGGATGATAGCTAAAAAAATACCTAAACAGTAGCATAACGTAAAAAAACAGAAATAGTAGCTTTTAGTGGACGAAAACTAAAAATAGTATACCCAAACAGTAGGATAACGTAAAAAAAAGTAGTAAATACGAGGTTTTAGTATAAACAAGTGCGAAGTCTGTAATTAATTTGTAAAAGTCCATTGAGTAATAAAACAAAAATACGGTTCTCAACAAACAAAATGTATTATTTTAATGAAAATTATTGCCTTTACTTTAAATAATGATGCTGCCTCTAAAGAATATGAGTTATACCGGTTTTTGTTTGAGGAGAGACACACTATTTAAAAGATGAGAGATTTTGAATCAAATTCTAAAAGTGAAATTATATAAACGTGTTACTTGAAAGGGTTATACGCGAAGTAAAAGGGGTGACTTTAAACGAGTACGATTTGTGTCATGCGGATTAGTATTCCAGCCATTGGTCGACACATCTGATGCTCGTTGGAGGATTTCAACCCCTTTTCAAACTCTTCCATAAGCATCTCCGACATTTACCATAAGATAATATTTCCCTGCATTTTTGCGAACGCGCAGTTCATCACACGTGAAACCCAATTTTTTTTTTTTTTACAGAATATGGAGAATTTTTCCTTTTTTTTCAGCGCGAAGGGGTTATGTTACTCTTGTTTTCTCTTTTTTTCAGGATTTTCGTCGCCTCCGCAAACGGATTTTTACTGAGTGTCCAAATACGCAGCAGTCTTTATGAATAATTGGGTGGTGCGATGGTTTGCCGCGGATCCGGTTTCTGGGTTTGTTCCGGCTCCGTGGTGAACCACGGCAACTCTCTACTCTCCGTATATACACGTATTGCGTCCGGTGAAATTCCCCCCCACATAAAACCTTTTAATCCTTAAACGGCACTAAACCACTGGAAACGGATAAACGAACATCATTTCAGATCGATGTCTCGTCGAACGCTACTTTTTTTGTTAATAGCAGCGCCTCTCTTTTCAATGCCGCAACAATTTATTACTTGCTGAAATTATCAAACACTTTTTATATCAGGTTGGACTGGAATTTAAAAAAAAATTAAAAACAGGAATAATTTCCAAAAAGGTTATTCCAACGATTGTTTATACTTTGCCAGAGAACGAGTGGGTCAAAATAAAGATTTTCGATTTGAGGATTAAATGTTTAGGAATGTACGTTAGCCTATTGGCACTGGAAGAATAATCAATATTGTCTGCAGAACAATTAAAAGTTGTTTTCAAATAATGAAAAACGTGATTGTCTAATTATTACAGACGGTATACTGCATAACGCACGTAAAATTATTCTGCGGTCTTTGGAGGTTTAGTGGAAACCTGACGATGATTTTGCAGTAAGCGACGGATTTGCTGTGGGATGGAAAGGATGGAAAGGTGCCTATGGCAAATCGAATGGCGTTGGTGAAACGCGAGCGAAACGAGGGAAATGGAGGCAGAGACGCACCATACGGACGAGCCATTTAAACTTCTCATCCCCCAAAACCACGTTCCTGTCCGCATTCTGACTTATACCCGGCATCGTTCAAACCAGTCGGCCAGGCCCTTGGCTCTCACCCTCCACCCTCAACATGTGCCATTATATACGTTTGACATCCGCTACTCATCGCTAGTCTCACAAAGTTCACACTCAAATATCTTTTCTAAAAATCCACACTTTTTTCCAGGCATCACTCTCAAAACTTGATGTTCCAAAATTTTAACAATAATTCAACAATGTTTCAGGAGTAGCAGACTTCGTAAACATCTACTAAAATCCACTGTTTACTACGATGAAAAAATGCTGTTGAATCATTGCCCTATTTGTTGACACTACCGTCATCATTTCTCGCAATAAACA